>JAPQRP010000008.1:14177491-14188501 GCA_037367295.1 Apogon hyalosoma | reverse complement strand
AAACCAGTCCAGTCGAACTTCAAAAACAACCAAAGATGAACCTGTGCAGTGTTTATATTGCTGTAAATAATTTTCCCTAACCTCCTTGTGTTTTTAGGATAAGGTGACCACAGAGCTGATTCAGGTTCTGGATGAAGAGGAGAGGAGATGGGCTCAGACTCTGCACATAGAGGAGTACCAGTCTCACCTGGCACGCTCCGTCATCCAGGTATTTAGAGCAATTTTCTCCATCATTTTAGTACATTTCTTTTTCAGCTTAAGATGCACATGCAGCCTGTGTTTTCTAAATCCAGAGGCTAAAGGTGGACCTGGACAGATCTACATCTGTGAACCAGTTTCTGGGGGCGCGAGTGGCTCGTTGCAGTCTGATTGGATTGGCTGACTTTCTGTACAGGTGAGTGAATACATAGACTAGATGTGTATGACCTAAAAGTTTAGTTCGTTCTCATCCGTAAGATGCGATTTAAGTATCTGATTAGTGTTTGTGAAAATTATGAACACAGTCTATTTGTATTTCATTCATAATTCAAGTATTTCAAACACAGCACAGATTTTTCCTAATTTTACAACAAATCTTGTAGAATTGGGTGCTGAACAAGGATTTTCATGCTTTCAGATGTTTATTTTTTTAACCATCAGTAGTTTTGTTCATTTCAACTAACCCGTTTTAAGTTAACACATACACATATACCAAAAATGCACACTTGAACAAGGTTCCCATTGTAACAACTGAAGTTATGCATCCAATTTGATGAGTTACTTTAGCTTTTATTAACCTTAAAAACTCTGTGTGTCTAGTTTTCAGAGAAAGGTGGAGATGTTTCATGAGACTCAGGCAGAATTTGGAGATCGAGGTGACGGATATGTTTCCAGGACCATAGCTCTGGTCAACTCCTGCCCTCCTCTCAGGTAACATTCAACAGTCTACACATTTACACCCTTATCTTCCATATTTCTGCAGAACATTAGTAAGTACTTCGGTCCACAGTCTACTGTATCTCCAGTTGTTTCTGTATCTCCTCATCCTTTAGATCCTTTGTGGAGCGCTGCAGGCAGTGTGATCCACAAGGCAGCGAGGAGACGGCGCAGAGAGCAAACTCCTCCCTGGACCGGATCATCAACCAGTCAGTCAGGGTTCTTACTGACAGACTGTTTGAACACATAAGGGTGAGTTAGTCAGGACCACATCAGATCATGAGCACATTTCCATTAAACAAGCCCATATCATGACTACAGAGTCAGATTTAGAGACATTACTCTGACTTTGAAATGGATAACGCTCATCTGAAAAGACAATTTTCTCCATTTACCATGTCAAACTAGTTGGTAAATTACCCTAGATTTAATGAAGCATTAACAACACTTGCATAACCAGACCTACAAACATACCCATCCTCAGTTCAGTGTGAATAAGTTCCACTTTCTTGAGTATTTCCATTTTACATGTCAGTTAATTGTCACTTTTCAGACTTTTTGTGCCTCCATTTGTGTAGATTTTCAACACTTGTCATACACTAAAGCATTAAGTGTAGCTTTATGGTTATATTGTAATACATTACTATAGATTAAACTACCATTACTACCAATACTAAGTGAGAGATGCACCCACATATCAGTCAGACATACATATTGGCTGATACTAATAATTGGTATCAGCATATAAGAAGTATTTTTTCACTGATGGCAGTGGCAGATATTTATTTGTTGTGTTATTTAATTTTTTTTTTTTTCCAGAAATGTGTGTATTTAAATCTGTGTTTATTCATAAATAATGTGATAAAGGACTGACTTTAAAATATTAACTATGTTTTATCATCATTGACTTTTGGCCAAAATGTAATTCTTTAATAATTATTTTGGCCCTAGAATTTGTTGCATCTCAGTATAAAATATCTCAATTGATCTAGACTTTAAATATCTAAAGAACTAAATGCAGCATACACATGAATGCAGCAGTAATCTGTATCCAAAACCATCACATACATACAGTGGTAAAACACTGAAGTTAATGAGCTTCAGTTAAACAGTCGTACCAGATGTGTTAAGACTGAACTTAACCTGATCTGTTCTCATTCCAGCCATTCTTTGACAAGTTGATGAAGAGAAAGTGGCTCAACAACACTGAGGCCTTTGAAGCCATTGAGGCCAGCATTAAACAACACTTCAAGAAGTTCAGAAGGATGGACTCTCCACCGTATCAGGTAACCGTTCAGTCACACATAGATCAGATTCACTGAGTTTTGCCCAAATGAAGCTGATCAGTGACATGTTTTATGGGTTGTGTTGACAGACCCTGGTGGGCGAGGTGCACCGGCGGGTCATGGTGGAGTATGTCCGAGCCCTCATGCGGGGACGGGTCATCTGCACATCCTCCAAGATGAGGAAGAGGATGGGTTTCCGACTGCAAGATGAGGCTAAACAACTAAAAGGACTCTTTAAGGATCTGGTGAGTCTGTTCTTCAAACAGAAGTTGTTTTTTTTTTTTTTTGTAATTACAGACTCAGAGCCCATTGATGTCTACGGGGATTATCTCAGTTTTAGTGCCACTCCCCCAGTGGACAATCAGGGAACTGCAGATTTTAACCTTTGATTTTAACAGCACATTGGCTTCACTTTTCAGCCTTGGAGAATGAATTATGGATTATTTTTTAGACTTGTATCATTGCTCCATTTTCCCATATAGCCTGATTTCCTCTATGGACAATAAGACAAGATACTAAATTGGTGAATCTGTTGCATGTGACACATGACAAATGTAAAAACAGCATAAAAGATGAAAAAGTGAGCTTAAAGGTAGACTGGATCACAGAGAAAAGGTGTCATAATGTGTTGAGTTCTGTTGCAAACACTGGGAACTGATACTCTCACTTTCAGCCTATTTATATGATAACATCTATTTATTTTAAGTTGCAATGGTTTTCCAGTCTCCACATTATATTAATACCAGATGGTGAGAGGTTCAGTTTGCTTCGCACCCAAACAGCTAGTAGAAATGTCCTACTTTTTAATACTTTGGGTACTTACAGCAGTAATGACACTACAGTACCTCTCTATACCACATGCAGTTCTACTCTATTGTTTTGCATATTTTTGTGCATTATATTTAGCTTTTTCTTTAATTATCCCTTACTAATTATTTCCCTCTTTACAATAAACTTTGATGTGTTTTTATCAAAATGACACAAGATCCCTTTAGGATTTTGATCACTACATTTCTGGGTAACTTTGCCTTAAAAATACTCCGAATGCTGATTCTCAAAAACACTGGTGCAGAGAATGCAGACTCTGGTGGCTGCGAGTGGAGCCTGACCCTCGAACTTCCTAGGTTAGGAATAACTCAGACAGTGTTGATACAGGACCAAGCTCTGAAAAATGGCTGCTGTCAGTGAGATGGAGATGGATGAAGTAGACTTACGTTAGCACCAGCCAGAGAGGGGAAGAGGGTGTAAAACAACTCGGCCTGACAGCATGGCATTTGCCCCCTTTCTGTGTGTGAGTTCAAACAAGTGTCCGTCACCTCGGCTGACAACAGGAAGCTGCTGTGTTCAGAAGGAACTTCCTGTTCCTGTCAGCTGGCCGGCTTTGATGTGCCTCTGGGATGGCCTTGATGGCCTTTTTCACCGAGGAGCGGGATGAAGTGCCTGTGGAAAATGGGAACTTGGGGGGAGGATACGTTTTTAATGGCTGTCTAAAAAAGATGCTGTTATTTTTAGTGAATGCCAAGCCAAAGAATTCAGCTTTCTTTTTCCTGAGTAGCTGAAGGAAAAACACAACTTGGAAAACAGAGGTGGAGTTTCGGTATTGACTTAAATCATCTAAATAATCATCCTCTGGCCTTTAGAGTTGAGATGGTTTCATTGTTCACCTGACCTGACCTACTAACCGTGTTTCACCAATAAAATCAAAAATCTTAAATCTGAGCAAAGGCACAGCAGCGATCCAGAAACAAAAACATCTATGAGCAACTAGGTCTAATTTATCGTCTTTTGAGTTGTGTACTTGTGCACTTTGGTGTCCAGTGGCATTATTTCTTCTTTACGACATTGTAAAAGATATTTTGATGACTCACTTCTACAAATTATCTTGTTGGTCTGGCTGACTTAAGCTAAAACCCTTAACTTGACATTTTATTTTGATAGATCATAACTCTCTCAACTCTTCTCAAACATTAGCATTAGTCATTTCATTGAAATGAAATGACACTATTAAACATAATGTGAATATAATGCTAATGCTAAGTACGGTGTGTGTATTAGGATGGGCAGAATTCAGAGACTGAGTTTCCCTAAAGGGAAAATTAAGCAAGTTAACCTTAACATTTAAAACTTTACTGCATAAAATTTTCTCAAAATATGATTTCTGTCATATCAGAATTTAATCTGCAATGTAGGTACCAACTACAAATCCCATGATCCCACACTGCTTCATTTATCACCACGTCATTTATAACTGTGTTGATTGAGAGACCCCTTGTGGCTGAAATGTTGTGTGCGTTCAGAAGACGATAAATGCATTGTGGTTTCTCCTGTTTTACAGTGAACTCTGTGTTTTTCAGGAATCGAGCTCATCCTGGTTGGACAGCATCCTCTGTCACCTGGCTGACATCATCCTACTGGAGGACACGCCCTCCATCCAGATGGAAGTTGCCATCTTGGTGAAAGAGTTTCCAGATATACGGTGAGATTTTTAACACATTAATTGTTTTGGAACGTTTCTGTTGCAACCAGGAAGCATCTATAAAAACATGAGTCTGTGTGTACCCCCGAAGGTCCTATATTCTTTTATGCTTACGGCTACACATTCACTGTGCTGTTTTTGGCACTCGGCCAAAGCAAGAAAATGTAAGAGTATGTCTGTTTTTTTCTTTCTTTTTGTTGACACAATGGATCAAAACAAGGAAAAGATTTGCGGAAACATATCTACATTAACTTTGCTATTTTTGGAGAGTAGTGTGGGTCTGTTTTGAGAATGGATGAGGATGGGAGGCCTCAGGGGGAGCCCCGGCCGCCGAGGCTGTTTGTGCACAGGTTAAGACTCAGGTGACAGTTGGCAAACTCCACTGGAGTGTGACGCATAAGCCTCGGCGGAGCAGACAGGAAGCTGCTGCCGAGTACTTCCTGTTCCTGCCACCCTGCAGGAGACAGACTGGTGCCACACATAGAATCAAAGAGGGAGAGGTGAAAACATAGTAGTTCAGACCTGAGACATGCTAGCTCACTGCTCACTCACCCCTTTGTTTACTGTATGGCATCCCCTGCTGATATTTTAGGAGATCAAAGACCGCCGCCTTACACACTTAGTTGGGTGCTTCATTTAGCAAAGTCCATTCATGGACATGTGACTCTGTGCCTTCATACATAGGCATAGACGTCAGTCTCTCCAATCCGGGTCATTCTCTGGCCTCAAGTATAAATCTGAATCTGATTCTAAATCTGACTTTTGTCTCACTAACTAGTTGAGCATCAAAAAAACAACCACTGCTTTAACTAATGATTGTAAACACCATTTTTAGTGAGTTAATAGCTTTCATTGCAACATTAAAAAATGACCATTAAACATGTATTACACAATTTAAACTGAATTAAATTTACCAAACAAATTGTCATTTTGAACTTGGACATCACAGATCTCCACCAAAGCCAACGGTCCATCCCTCACTTTGTTCATCTATATAATTAAATTACAAACAAACCACAAGTTTTGTTTTAAGTTTAAGTTACTTTTAATGTGGTAACAAAGCTGATAATCTGGTCTCAATGTGAAAGATAGTGAAATAAAAAAAAAAAGAAATTCATCCTCTACTTGGTTTTATGGAATTGCTCCAATGTTTAAGGCGTTCACCCTTGGCCTTTATCCGACCTTTCCATAAAATTTGATGAAATTTGTTCCTGGAATTTTTTTTGGGTGTAATCCTGTTGCCAGACAGACAGACAGACAGACGGCAGTGATCCCACTACCTCCATGGTGGAGGTAAATGTTTATTAATGATTAATAAGCATTTAGGAAGGATACTCTGTTTCTCAAAAAACAGACACTGTGACTCAGAGTGATGTGACTGTGACTCGGATTTATGCCAGCCTTTGTCAATGACACCAAACAGACCCAATTTCCATTAACACCCGTCTACCCCTCATCCTCCCCATATCCTTCCTTTTGGCAGGAAGAAGCACGTCTCCACCCTGTTAAATGTACGAGGGATGATGAGGCAGGCAGAGCGTCAGGAGATCCTCAACATTGTCAAAGACTTTGAATGCACCAGTGTCCTTCTATGTCGAGACCACGCCCTCTTTTCGGATATCCCCATCACCTCTGAGGTGCACTGCATCAGCCTGGGCCTCCTCCGTCTGGCCATGACCGTCTCCAACTGGTTCTCAGAGCATCGGCCGAGAGGAAACCAGAGGGCGAGTAGAAGAAACACGGCATCTCAACGCAGCGAGGGCCACAATATGGAAGAAATTAGCAAAATCCACAGAGAAGATTAACAGTTGGAGTGAATGTGAGGAGAGCAGTCACAGAAAACCTGTGAGGATACTAATGAGATGTACATGCACCTTGATAAAAAACTGACTGTACCAAATATTGTTACCAGCCATTTAAGAAACTTGACCTTAGGTACTGCTCGTACTGTACAAGCTCACTGACATTTTCCATCTGAAGATGTGCATTTTTAATGTGAAACAGGCTGCATATATCAATAGTTCATCATGATTCGTAGTTGTACACATCTACATAACTAAACAAGTGGTATTAAATATCTTCAAAATGTAACTTCTTTTATTTTTATCTTTTATTTTCTCCACATTATTGCAGAAGCAACTGCTAGCAGATGTAATGCGATATGAACTACAGAACAATAAGGATGTTTAACATGTATTTACGCAACAGCCATTTAACACCAGTGCTGTGGATAGTGCACTGGCTTCCTCTGCTCTTTGGATGTATACTGATCTCTGGAATATAATGCATATGTATATGAGTATATATTGTATGGAAATGGAAGCGCTGAACTCTCACTGTGAATGAAATGGATCTGTTGCTGGAAGTTTAATAAAAACCCATTGACTGGGTTGACTGAACAGATTAAGAACCTCAGTGTAAATGTGTTGGTTGTGTTTCATGTGAAAATGTACAGAAATACATCTACAGATTGTCAGCTTTCAAAACTCACTCCACTCATAATACAAGTATTTTTCAGTGTTTGTTCCACTGTGCAGAGTTTAATGCATGGAGGGTTTTTTTTTTTCTTTCTACATTTACTTTTTGAAGGAAGAATGTTTGTGTGTGTTCAACAAAAACTTGAATTTGACTGGTTAACATACCAGCAGGATATATGTTTGGTGATGTACTATAATCTACAAGTGTGATGTGTAAACCTGAATCCATCAGTGCACAAACATTGAAAGTAAACTTTTAGGGAAGCAGGAAACATTTCAGTATTCCAGATTTTCACTGAGGATGGAGGAGACAAAGTCAGTTTTTAGTGTAAAAACCATAATGAATGCAAAAATCTGTTAACTTGAAAGCATTTAGTTCTGTCCTCTAACATGAGTGAAAGGGTCTTAAATATGCTGCTGTCATGTGCTGATGTATACCTAGGGCATAACTTCTAAACTTAACATGGGAGGGTCCGACAATGAGTCTGCAGCTATGTTAAACAATACATACCAGAGGACACTTTGAAAAACAGACACGAGTCTGAGGGTCTGACGCAGAACCCACGCTGCCAGGACATATACATACATACTTTATGCCACAGTTGTTTATCTTGAGGATATGGTAGCTTTGTTCAGTAAACTGGGATCTTGAAAAACCGGGCTCTGATAAGACGCTGTGCTTCAGCCCGACATGAGGGGTCATACACCCCGGGGCCAACAACGGGATGTTTTTTGATAAACAAAGATTTCCTGTTGTCCACTGAGGTGCCAACGGATGCTTTTATTGGAGCCAAGTTTACGTTATGCACTAGGAGGGAACTTCCCTTCTGTTGCTCAGAGTGAAGCTGCAGCAGCGAAGGAGCTTTTTCATGTCCGAGCTGCTCGTGGGTGACTGAAAACAAAACCAGCCTCCAGCCGCCACTGGGTCACGCTGACCTCCAGCATTCACCGCTGAGTGTCACTGTCTGAAATGGAATTACCACAGTGTCATACATAGAATTAACTCAGTGGGTCCATTTATGGAAAATTACAGTGATTAATTTGTCCACAATGACACACGTTTGCCTGAATACATGTGGAATTTTATCTTATTCCGGATAATCGTCACCAAACTTCCACAAAAGAACAGTCACTATGGCGACATTTTGACCCTAGTGCATGAGAAGATCCTCAGATGATCTCTGTGTAAATTTATTCTGTATATCATATTAAAGTTAGATTTTTCAACACATGGCAGCTGTTGCATGTACAAGTGTTTGTTAGAGTTTAGTTAAATATTCACAGTTATTGCCCGATCATTTACAGGAAAACAGGAGAGATAAAAGATCCATTAAAGTGTAACACCAGGTGGCAGAAGAAAAACAACAGAGGACACAAGCTTTGTAAAATGTTTTAATTATTCTGTGTATTAAAAATAATGATACACTGAAATAAACCACACATTTTTGCAATTTTCCCTGCAAGATACACTTGAAGTTAACTTTATGATTTAATTTAAAGTCGATTTATAACTTTATTTCATTGAAAGTGCAAACTTCAAAACCCATGCTTCGTATTTTGCTTAAAAAATGAAACAGAATGTAATGATAATAAACTTGTACTTATCATACATCATCAGAATGAAGTAGCTGCATGTTCTTTTATTTATTCTCATCATTCTATCCTCTTACATTACTGCATATGTAGGAGAAATGTTAGAAAATCCACACCATATCTATCATTTTGATGTTACTGTGGCACAGTGTGGGACAGTTTACCAGTTATGACCATGATTAAAAAGTAGTGACTGGTACACATGGCAGCACTCTCTCAGTTACATGTATTTTGGTAATTAGCCTCTAAAGGTAACATCCATCTTAAGGTAGTAATTATTATGTCATAGACAACATACCTATACATGTTTATTCCTCCTTGATGACAGACTCTTAGGGTTGAAATCCAGCCTTTTCTGTTTTATCTTCATCTCTTCCTCAGTCAGTTTGAGGGTTTAAGTTGAGTAGTAGTGTGATGTTTTATTACGTCCATGTTTGAGCTGATTGATTTTTTCTTCACTTGCACCCCCATAACATCAGGTAAGAAACAGGAAACCAGAGGCTGTATTTATTTGCTTTCCTCTATGTCTTTTCATTGACTGACAATTTAGCAAGGTATCAACGTCAATGTTAAACCTAGTGCCCCCCCATGTGGCATACTGACATATGGAGAAGATAAGATTTGTATGTTAGCAGGATCAACTGGAAAATTCTGTAAAGCATGGCAGCCTTTTCTACAATACACAGAAACTTATAGAATGAACACTTTATCATGACTTTAATACCAAATCACCACTCATCACCAAGGTAACTGTAGGTATTGTACATATTTTACTTCTATTATTATTGTCATTTCTTCTTCTTTTTAAAATAATTATTATTTATTTAATATTAATGGTTTTTTTTTTGGTTTTTTTTGCTTTTGCTATATTTTCACATCTAGAATTTGTGTAAATACTATGTGCCTCCTGTTCATATTCCTGATGTCTTTTATATTTACATGTTTATGTTTGTCTCTAAGTTAGGGGTGGGGACTTGTGTTAAGAAGGACAGCAAAAATGTACACACTGTATGATACATCCATATTATGCTGTTGAAAATTCATGAATAAAATTATTTTTTAAAAAAGACCACATCTTAGTATTTGTGTCCAGGTACAGTGGATTTCTTGGGTCAACCAGCATGGTTCGGGTCAAAACAAGGTCAACAAAAGAAACACATGAAAATAAGTCCTATTTCTGAAACAAAGTTAAATATTTCTTCGAGGTGTTTACCTGTTTCCAACAATAGACCACACAAATCTCTGACCTTGAACTGCACTTCACACTTGTTTTTATTTTTAATAAGTTCCATGAATTTGTTGAACAGAACAGGAAGAACATCAAGTGAAGTTGGCATGGGCTGAATGTTAAGTTTGGCAGTGTGGCTTCTGAGTCATATGTATATCTAAGAGTGTTATCAGACATCCTTTCATATTGCTGCCTGAAGACGGATGCTGGACGACTGTTTTCCAGGTATCTCAGACGGGGATTACCATTTTGAACCAAGAAGGCAGCAATGGGGGCCAGACTCTTAGAGGTTTCCCTCGATCAAGCTGCTGAAGGTGGAACAGGCCACAGTATCACAATGCAATCCCTGGGAAGCACTCCCCTGCTTCCTCTCATTAACACAGCTCTGCAATGGAAAATCCATCTGTCTGTATTCGCTGTTTGTTTTCGGAAGCAAGCCGTGCCCTGTCTTTGTTCACACTGTCATGTATTTTTCATGGGTCCATGATTTTCTATTTGCTGCTTACGCTGTGCTCTGTGTATCTTAAATTACTCCGTGGAAGAAATAATTGTCGTTGCTTGAAGGAGCACAGGTCAAGTTTAAGTAGTTCTTGTTTTGTCTGGATGAGAACCCTCTACTGTTTTTTTAACTTCTCGTTTTCCGATGCTAGTGATTCACAATACGCTGATATATTAAACCGCTTGACTTGGGTTGAAAATGACTGATTAAAATGAAATGTCATTCAGTCACTGAACGATGATGAGAACTTTAGTGTCAGTCTGAAAACAAATGTTATCTTACTTCAAAATCAGATTGATTCTTCAATTTTACTTTTTATTTTACCTTCAAGTCTGCACATTTTTACATTTATTCACTGTCATGTTTTGATGTCTTTGCAAAACTCTCTTAATTCCATGGCAGTACGCTCTGAAGCAAAGTCTGGGGCATGTTATGTTCTTTATACTGCCCTCTGACTGGATAGAATAGAATAGAATAGAATAGAATAGAATAGAATAGAATAGAATAGCCTTTATTGTCACTGTGTATACAATGAA
>JAPQRP010000008.1:14132713-14151193 GCA_037367295.1 Apogon hyalosoma | reverse complement strand
TCTGTCTGTCTGTCTGTCTGTCTGTCTGTCTGTCTATCTGTCTGTCTGTCTGTCTGTCTGTCTGTCTGTCTGTCTATAGGTCTATCTGTCTATCTGTCTATATGTCTATATGTCTATCAAAATGGTGACATGACTGACTGTCGTAGCATTATGTCATTTCTCTGCCCTAAACACTTCTGGCAAGACTCTCCCCCCCATCTGTTTGTTAGCAGAGCTTTCAGCACAGAGGGATGGTTAAGCCAGTAGATGTGTGTTAGTGTGTGTGTGTGTGTGTGTGTGTGTGTGTGTGTGTGCGTGTGTGTGTGTGTATCTGGATGTGCATAAGTGTGTGAGTTTACAAGGTGCATGATTGATTATGAATGCAGATCCATTCCTTCCATTAGAATGGATCTTGATCTGCTGTCATCACTCCACAATTAAGCGATGATGACAAATGAATGAATTGAACAGGGTGAAATGTTGTGCTGCCATATTGGCACAGGTGAGGCTCGGCCCGATGTGTGTGTGTGTTTATTTCGTACAGTTGGTGGATTAATGTACTCTGTTGCACACTGTGTGAGCTCCCGGTGCTGGCTGTTGGTGTTTAGATTGTAAAGCAAGAGGGTCCAGACCGGCTCTAGGTGGGGCCTGTGAATCAGGATGGATGGAAGGAGAAGGAGGGAGTGTCTGAAGGTGGGGCTTAAGGATGCATGGTTGTGTTTGTATGTGTTTGTGTAAAGCTGAGAGCAGGATGACACGCTGAGGGGATGGAAGTGTGATGCCTCAGGGCCTGGGACAGGCCAGGGACCACTGTGACGGCATCTGCTCCCATTTTTTACTCTTCCCTCCATCGTTCCTCTTGCAGACTCTCCACAGTTCTTCGCCTATCTTCATCTTTTCACACCTTGTTCAGTGTTATATCACAATTAGAGCCGGACACAAAACTCTGATGGTTTTAATGGCTGCAGTTGAATTGCTCAAATGCCACGAAGGACCAAAAATGCCTTGTCATTTGGTGCCAAATTTCAGTGCTTAAAGGTTCAATGTGTAATAGCTGGTGTCATCTAAAGGTAAGATTGCAGAATTCAACCACCTGAACACCTCCTGCCTCACTGTCCTCAACAGTGGCTGCTACAAATGCAAAAGGTTATTTGTTTGTTCTGTGCTTTTTTGATTGAGGTTGATATTAACTTGCCCACATGCATCACCATTGTAATGATGCCATGAAACAATAAAAGAGAAGAAGAGGAAGTCCAGGCTTTATGCAACATGGCCATCTCCACAGTTATTAACCTGTTCTAAAACTCAAATGTATTTATGCACTAATGAAAACACAAATCTGAATATTCTTTCAATTTCTGCAGTCAAATGCTACCAAATGTTACTCACTGAACCTCAAGGAGTAAATTTCATCAGACCATATGCATGTACTGCTTTTATGCAGTTTTATTTATTGATATCATGTTAAAGACACCATGAAGTTGAAAATGGGATTACTAATTATATCAGATAAAACTGTTTTGAATGTATAAAGAACGCAGGATTTGCATCATAAGTTTTTTCAAAGATAGGCTAATTTTGGAAAAAAGTTTTGTATAGGAACTTGTAGAATGTAGAATTCAAGGTATCAGTATCACTATCTACCAGCTCTGATTACAATATGGCAGCTCTGCAATACTAGATACATTGCAGGATAATGATCTACAATGCATTCATGATGTGTGTAAATGAAGAAAAGCGCCTCAGAAAAGACAGAAAGCAGGAATTTTATATTTATTTTCCAAAGGATACTGCCAGTTTCACCGATTTTGATGCCTGAGACTAAATGCAATACTTGCCTGCTTAACTTCGTGTCCATCATCGCTCCAAGAATCAGTCAATCCAATTCAAGCTCCTGCATGTTCTAATAAAACCAACACTGCATTCATGGTTTGTTCTACCTGATGTCCAGTGTTCTGTCTTCCCATCTCCTCTCCTTCCTGCTCACTATCGCTCCAACATGATAAGAAGCTGCTTCCTTCTGTAATCCATCGAGCTTTGTTTGTCGAGGTGCGCGCTGTTGTCCTGCCTTTCTCTTCTGCTCTGCTTCCTGGCTGAAAATTATCTGTGACTCAAGCTTTGGACTCCATCATCGCTGCACAGTGCTCTGAAGCGTCTGGGTCCAGGATCAAGCAGCAGCAGCCGCTCTGCTCACTGTTTACAGGGCTGTGAAAGCTTCAGGGCTACCTCAGATTGCCGCAAAAGTCTTATCTGTATATTCTGTTATTCTGTCACATTGCATGAAGACATCCTCCCGCAGTCAAGTTGTAGAAATCCACAGGACTGAACCCAAAATGGAAACAATGTGTTCGAGTGTTGCTCCACTGGACGGCAGCTGTTAACCCAGAAATGAGGAGCATGGATTCACATTACACTCAAAAACCCTCTGTTTTGATGAAACAAACATCTGGTGGAATAATTCTGGTGATGAGCTATACAAAGGTGATTGTAGAGTTTCGGTCTATAATCAGATCTAATTGCAGAAATGACATAGAATGATAATAATTTGTTTTCATTAGTGGATAATCATCTAAAAATACGAATCATTTTGAGTTTTTTTTTTGTTTTTTTTTTACCTTAGAATTAGCTATTTATATTTACAGAGAGAGTGAATCCTCTCTATGCTTATCGCCATGTTGGATTTTTCCACATTATCTCAGAAAAGACCTCCTCTTCTTCTTTTTAAGTGGCCAACGTGGGGGAAGGTGAGTTGATGGGGATCTGGTTTGTAATCTGCAACTGTGCCACTAGATGTTACTAAATATCACACATTGAACCTTTAAACAGGTTTACCTGGCGTTACTGATAAACAATAATATATATTTTCATTGTCATGCAGAAAAATACACCGTCTAAAGCAGGGGTATCCAACCCTGGTCCTCGAGGGCCGGTATCCTGCATGTTTGAGCTGTTTCCCTCTTCCAGCACACCTGACAGTTATTATCAGGCTTCTGCAGAGCTTGATGATAGGCTTATCCTTTGAATCAGGTGTGTTGGAAGAGGGAAACATCTAAAACATGCAGGGTACCAGCCCGAGAGAACCAGGATTGGACACTCCTGGTCTAAGGCTTCAACAAATAGAATGCATGATAATCGTTTTCATAATGTAATCATTTCATGTTCCACACCTTCACGTTTGCCCAATTAGACAGAGCTACTGTCACTATTTGTACGATCCTCTCTTCTTCTCAGTGGTGACGACCGTTTGCTTAGTTTTTTCATTTAAAGCAGGCCATACCATCATCACTACAAAATGACACACTTTTTTCACATTTTCCTCATGTTGTTTATGAGTAAAACACAGTATTTATTGTATTGTAGTGATAAACAAATTAGCTTCTCAGTGCCTGAAACAGCACGGCCTGTTTTTCCTGGACATTTTCTTTTTTTTTTTTTTATTTTGCATTTTTGCATTTGTTTATTTATGAGCATCTCCACTTGCCATGTCCAGAAACACAGGTAGGCTTCCGTAGATGTGGTCATACTCCACATTTAAGGACATATTAAATATAACAGGGATGCACTGATGTATCGACCAGACATCAGTATTGACCAGCATGTACTGATTAGATGTCTTTTCACTGAGGACAGTGTCAGATATTTATGTTTTATGTTATAGTAAAGGTTTTTTTCCCAATTGTGTTAATTTGAGTCTTTTCTATTCAATGAAAATGTGATGAAGAGGTAAACCACTTAAAAATAGGGGATATTTTTTATATTCATAATGATGTATTTGTTAATGGGGATAAATAAAAGCAAAAAAATAGAAAGTAACATCAGCTGTATGCCAAAATGTCATTTTAAATGTTTCTCTAGAACCAGAGAAAAAAATCAGTACATCCCTATAAAATACATTTGACATAGTTCACACAAGTCGACATTTACATTAGATGTTACATTTTGTATGAATGTTGACTATAAAACAAACTGAAAACGTGTATGTTAGAGCGTCTCCATGTTGACTGGTGCACAGGCTGAAGGCTGTAGCCTGCATCCTCCCCTTTGGACCATCAGTGCTCCATGGTTCAGACAGTCCTAAAGGCCCTTGGTGTTTGTCCAATGGGTGATCCCCCCTCCACTACTCCCTTTTAACCTCGTCTTCCTCCCTCTTGCAGCATGTGTCGCTGGCGGCCAGCCGCTCAGACAAGGCCACCAGCCAGTCCAGCCGCTCGCTGGGCGCCCGGTGCAGGAACTCCATCGCCTCCTGCTCCGACGAGCAGCCGCACATCGGAAACTACCGTCTGCTCAAGACCATCGGAAAGGGAAATTTCGCCAAGGTCAAGCTAGCTCGCCACATCCTGACGGGCAGAGAGGTGAGGATTGGGGGGGTTGAGGGTGGGGTGGGTGTGTGTGGTGGTGGTGGAAGGGGGGGTGATGGGAGATAATCAGAAGGTTGGAAGACGCACTCGTCATACTGGTGGTCTTATCACCACTGAGGCATATTGACCGTTCATTTGTTGAGTTCAGTTGTCATTTCAACCACAGAAATCATTTCAGTCCATTGTTTGGTGAATTTGAAAATGGAGACAGCTTTATTAATATTTTTTTCTGAGTAATTGCACAGATAGGATAATTTACAAACCATTGATAATGGTAGAAATGGCCGCTCTTATGTCTGTAAGTTCATCAAATCACAATCATAATTGAACATTAATTTGTGCAGTAATGTAATTGCAAAACATTTTAATTTGTACATTCAGATAGAAGTGGATTTAGTCGCTCCAACTGTAGAAACACACAAAATTGTGATATTTTGAATTTAGTAACACTAAGCAGAGAAATGAACTGTGTAAAACGTACAAAAGTCACTTTTCTGTGTTCTTTAAGACCTTTTTCTTAGTTTTTTATATTTTTTTATGCTACTATAGAGTGTATGTTTAATATGACACTTTAATTATTGATCTGTACATTTTTATCCTCACCCAAAATAATCACAAGATGACATGCATCTTTAGCTGCTATAGTACAGTATTACATTTGAGGTTACGTTCAGGTTTGTTGAGTTACTACTTTGAGGTTGATGTTGGCTGATCCAGATGTTTATTTGTTAAAGAGTGTATGTGTTCAGCTCAGCATTTTCCTATTTCTTGTAAAGTTAAAGATAATTTTCTCAGTGGTCAGATTAACAGGACTAAACTCAACCTTTAAAAATCCACTTTTTATTAAAGTTATAAGATTAAAACAGTAAATCATGGAATAATGGGCCATATTGTTTTATATTAAGGTGGGACAGTTTCATTGTGAATATAGGTAGATTAGGTGGAGCGCAGATTAAATTTAGGATTTCTAGACCCTGTGTTTTTGACGCCTTTGAAACCAATGTGTTTGTTTTGTCAGAATTTGGCAGTAAACCATCATTACAGCCTGTGTTAACCGTGCCAATGCAACTCAGTGGGGATTGAAACCGCTCCTTTCAGAACTGACTTTACTACAGCTTGTTGAAGTGAATGTTTGCAGTGGCCTCAGTCCACATTCACTGGCTTTGATATTGCTGAAAAAGCTGAAAAATCTTTCCATGCTCTCTGTGGAATTCTTTAAAAAAAAAAAAGGGCATCAGAAAGAATTCTTGGATACAGATCAATGAGATCAGCAGAATATGCATCTTAGCCTCATGTATGGAGACTTTCATAGTTACAGGCAAATTATGATATAATTGCAGTCACACTTTCCATATTCTTGTGTCTTTCAGGTTGCAATAAAAATCATTGACAAAACTCAGTTGAACCCAACCAGCCTACAAAAGGTAAGTTTTTATTTTTACACTGAGCTTTTTGCTTTGGGTTCAGTTTCCTAGTACTAATGGAATCCATAGATATTAGTATTTTCTGAATCCGAATTGAGGATGATTTGGTCACATTGATTGGGGTGTGTGTGGATCCTTAAAAAGTCTTAAAATGTGTCCTAAATCAAGAGTGTCAGGTGGTGACAATGACGTACGTGATGAAGATGGTGATAGCGAAGCATCATCAGTCTTAAATTTGTACTAAATCCTTAACATTGATAATTAAATCTGACACTCAAAGGTCGAAAAATCCCACAGATACAATAAATTATGTCTCTTTTTTTTTGGTACATCTTTGGATAGAGTTAGTCATATGTGTAATCAGTGTTAATCATTTTATCTTAATGGAGGTGGGAATGAGTGGAGCCTCCAACAGTGTGTATTTAGCGTGTTTTTTGTGTGTTTAAGTACATTTTTAGTGTGAGTTTTCTTGGATATTTTAGCACATTTTTCTGTATTTAAGTGTATTTTAGCATACTCCACTATATTTCTGTGTATTTTTGTATATGTTAGTGTAGATTAGCAAATTTCATACATGTTTTGGTCCATTTTTTGCTTTCTGTGTATTTTTGTATATTTTTTGTTCATGCTGATGTATAACTACTCCAACAGTCATTCATGGGTGGAGGGGTTCAGGTTATGAGCTATAACAGCTTGAACATCAGTCGCAGAAACATTAGTCATGGACAAATGGAATTGTAACGTTAACTGAATTGAAATGTGGTTAAGACTGATTCAACACAATAACTCTGAGGCCTGTTAGACTGTTATTTATGTCAATGTCATGTCTGAAATTTGACCAAAGATACCTTGAAAATTTTCTTAAAATCTGAAATTTGGCTTCATCGAACTTGTATCAAACCTGCAACTACCCTGATTGATGTACTTCAACAAATACTGCTGCGCCGTTGGGTGTTTGGAGAGGTTCAGGTTTATCCTCAGCTGTGTCCTCGTCTGAAGGGGCAGGAGTGAGAGAGCAGCTGATAGGGCAAGGGCTCATGGGATGTGATGCTGTTTGGCAGGTGCTAGGGACTGGATGGGAGCGAGAGGAGACCTCTGCTCTGGAGATCATCTCTCCCTTCTCTCTGGGCTAATCGCTGCCCTGAGAGCCTGGTGACTCATCTTGGAAACCGCGGCCACCCAACCCGTCCTTTTTTCAGTTTGTTTATTTAATTTTTCTTCTCCTAACGCATGTTGTGGCGGATGATAAAGAAAAGGGCGATGCATTCAGGGCTGCTCAGTGGTTGTTCTGTTGTCTGTCTTTGAGACTAAAGTGTGTGTCATGAGGGGAGCTTTTGATGGGCTGGCTGCTTTTTTCCTGTTGGTCAGCATGTTGAGGGTTGAACCTTAATGGTCAAGGTTTGTTGTGCATGAAGGTCAGAAGCAGAACAGTGGACACTTTGGTTTTTAACCAGCAAACACGATGCAGAGTTGGTCTGAGTCAGATTCAGGCAGTGGGATGGTCACAGGGATGAGGACCAGACCGGACTGAACATGGCTGACACCTCGGCCTTCTGATCACATGTTTATCACATGCACAAACATCCTGATCACATCATCCAGCAGCATCAAGTGCATTGTTTTCTCCTGCATGTCTCAAGCCTATAGTCACATTAAAGAAATACAGTACAACATGACAACATAGACCAACAGGGATGTGCAGTAATGATTTCAACATCACATATTTAGATTTAACTCATTTTATGTCTGGAGAACAGTATAAATCATAACATTGCTTATTTTTTGTAATATCAGTCAGAAGTTTATATAAAACCATCAAAAGGTTGATTTCTTATTCCATTTTTAATTATATTTTTGACAAAACAATAGGTACCTACTCATATTTCTCCAGATATATGATGGGGATTTAAATAATCAGTGTTTTTGTCCATCCATTCATCCTTATTTATTTTTCAGAAGATAACTGCAAAAATGTTCAGTTTTTCTGTTTTTTTTTTTTTTTTTTACAAACTCATGACTGTTTCTGGTGCCTTTTGGCATGTAGTAACCTATTGTCCACAAGGTGCCAGTAGAATGAACACAACTTCCGAACTATAACTGGAAAACCAGTCCCTTTTTTTTCACCAATCTTGCCACAGTTTATCATTATGTGTTGGAGTGCTGAATTCTGCTGTCCTCCATCTGTGTTGTCCATCATAACATTTGTCATCATTTCTTTTTCCGGAGTAGAACAACAAAGCCATTTGATGTCTGTCTACTAAACTACTTAATGAGCTACTCCACTTGCAAACATCACTAAACTATAACCTACATCTTTTAGAGTTAGTGGGATCCAGGGGGATATGTCATCATTTAACAGCTCTAGTGTAGAATATTTGTGCAAAATTCGAGCTAAACCTAGCCCAAACAATCTGATGTTAATGCATAAAATCTAAAAAAAGGCAACGGTAAACACTTTTCATCGTGTGAAACATCTTGCAATGTCTGAATCTGTTGGACATGATTCTTTAGAGACCTGATAACAGATGTCCAATAGAGGCTAAATATCCCACAAATAGTCAGTGTAGTTAGCGTTGCGATGTAGTTATCGGCCTATGGTTTAACTTGTAGTGTACAGTTTTCGTTCATTCATGGTTATACTGAAACAATGCCTGCCCTTAGTTTCATCTCAGCTGGTCAAAGTTCTTCTGCTCAGAATTAGCCTGTGACAAATTCATTCAGCTTTATTTTTAATTGTTGCCATCGTCCAAATACCCTTCCTACATCTGAAGTAGAGATGGACGCCAGTGGGACGTTCTGCAAAACTTGTCTGATGTTGGCGTCAATCGTTGCAAATGGCTAATACTGGGCGTCTAAAGTAGAAATACTGATTTGGGGGGAAAAGTGAAAAAAACGCTCCCACCTTTTCATGGTCTGCATTTTTTTAAAATCAGGTATTTGGAGCTCAGTTATTCATGCTTATTTATTTAGATATTACTTTTAGGTATTTATTCACCTTCACCTTTTTCCTGCTCCAAACTATTGTTATCATATCAGCCCATATCAGTCTAGTCCAAACCCTGTGGATGAATGCGGTCTCCAAAAAGATAAAAAAAAAAAAACAGTGCAGTAAATGATTTGCAGCACAGCTAAAGGTATTCAGGATATTCGGTCATATAAATAGTGAAGTTAAACTCATATTTACCTGATTTGGGGCTTTTATTCAGTTAAAGTTAAAAATATCACCTTTATTTAATGACCAGGTCTGTTTTATCTCTTTATTTATCTGTGGCCAAGAAGTGAAGGATCAAATCAGGCAAATATGATGATTGTTAAACTTGTTATATTGAAAGAATCCAGCAATATCATAACCATTTTTCATTTGAGTATAGATTAAAGTAGGGTTGTATGAGATAACCCTACATATTGTGTGATGTATAAAAAAATGTCTATAGTTTTTTGTTGTATCTTATAGATTTTGGTTGCAAATCAAACTTCTTGTGACATTTTAAATAATTTTGGCGACACTGCATTATCCATAGGGTACAAATACAGGCTGGGAATTTACATATAGGCAAATACAAACAAACCTTGAGGACAGTGGACTTGACACACAATGGGATGACTACTCCAGTTGCATTAATGTTGTTTGATACAACTAGAAAACCAGTTACACAGTACCAAACCGGCTTTTGTTTGTCAAGTATACAATTGAAATTGTCTTAAGGAATAGGCCTTTCCATATAGGCACAGGATTTAAATCACATATTTAAGTCACAGGAAATGATATATTGTTATCTGGATATGAAATTCCTAGAACTGTAATGATTACTCATTTAATCAGTTTACTTGTCAGTTTTTAGTTAATCATAACTATTTTAATGATCAATTTGAGTGCTGTTTAACTCTTTAAATCCTGACGCGTCACTGCTGACACACCCTGCGCATATGCAGTTTGGATGGCTGTAACTCTTTCACTGTTTGTGCAACTGGAAAAAGTTCAGACGGTTTCTGATGCCTGAGATGTTACGCTTTATGGATTTTATTGGGTTGTTCTGATAATTTCACTCATGCCTGTACTAGGAGCTGGAGAAGAAGCTGTTTTATCAGTATTATAACATGCAATAAATTGTAAATGAATGCTAGATCTTGAAATATCTGGAGAAAAATAGTGCCCCGGAAAAATGGGCAAACGGACTCACTCACAGCGTGTTTTCTAATCTTTTAGTTTGTCAAAATAAGAAAAAAAGCCCAGGCGGAGCATTTAGGTTTAGGGTTTAAAGGGTTAAGATAAATTGGTCCATAAATTGGTTTTCAGCCTTTTAAATGTGAATATGTTCTGGTTTATTTTTCCTGGATGACAGTAACCTGCATTTTTAGATATTTTGAGAATATTCTCCCCCTTTCCTGATATTTTGTAAAACCAAAAAATAAATCAGATTAATCTGTAACAAAACTCATTAGTGTCATCCCGAGAAATAACATGCATCAATGTAGCAGAACCTGATCATATTCTACAGCCCCAGATTAAAGTATTTTCTTTCTTATTTCTAGATATCCTGAATGAAATATGTTTGTTTTGCTTTTTCGTTTTGAATTTGCTGCCCCTTGGGATCATCCCTACCTTTTACTAGTAGCGCCACTGTAAAAAATGCCAAGAATAAAAAGTGATTAAAGAGAAAAATCCTTTTGAGTAAATCATATTTTCCTCAATCTCTGTTTATAAAGCAATGATAGCAGTGACCTTGGACTGTTTTCATTAAGGCTTTGGTAAACTACTTCATGTTCTCGTTGTTGTATTTTTCCCAAAGCCAGACGTTGCCCTTTTGATCATTTTTTTTCCCCCATAATCCTAATACTTTGACTCATCATATTTCTGGTGCTTGTATCCAGACTGGGAATAGATTTTCTTTACCTTACCTGGCTGTTGCGTTAAGATGCCTCACAGGATCTGTAACCCCAGTTTGGTTCCTGCTGGTGATTTTCATTGACTGAACCGAGACAATAGTGCAACATCTCGGACAGGATTGACGAGGAAGGCGACGGATTGGCCGCTGATTGGAGAGAATACTCTACAATTGGCCGGTGATGATAGCAGGCTTCTTTACATACCCGTGGGCTGGAGAAAATCCTTAGTACTGAAGACATGAAAGAGTCCATATTAGCATAATCTGGTCTGTTATGTACGTAGAGGGGAGAGGAAAAGGGGGACATACTGTACAGAGAAGGGGGAGGGAAAGCACATATGAGAAAATCAAACCTCAACGTCTGTGAAGGAGGCTGTCTTATGAAAGGAAATCGCAGGTTTTAAGAGGAATTTTAGGTGTGAAAAGTGAAAATATGTATCAGGGTTTTTTTTTTTTTTTACATGTACCATAAACTTCATGTCTCTGAATGACACTTTTGATCATTTAATTCATTGTATTTTACAGCTATTTCAGTCATTTTAATAATGTAGTGCTGACAATGGCCAGTAAAGGAATGAATGAATGAAATCTATATATAGAACAAATCCTAGTGAATTTATATGAATCACATAAAGCCTCAAACTACGCTGAAACAATATGCTTTATGTTCAGCGTTAGATTTTAGTGCAAATCTTTTAGTTGTGCAAAAGAGGAGTTTCTAGAAAGTAAAAAACAAGCCTTCTTTCTGGGAAACAGGAAAATAATCTCATCCAGCATGTTTTCCATTAGAAAAGTAATCTGATTTAAAGAAAATATATCTAGCTTTGTCTTAATAACCAGATTATATTGAGCTAGATTTAACCAGTATCAAGCTAAATGCTTAATGGTTTGCATGAAATCCCAGCAGAAGAGTTTTGAGTGTTTTCTTCATTTTCAGACTGAAAATACTTGTACAGCTTCTATATTTAAGAATATAATAGCAGAACTTTCTTACATTTTGGCATTTTTTCCCCCTGTTACTGTCATTTATTTTAGTTTTTTCCCCCTCTGGATATTCAGTTTATTTATTTAAGGCACACCAAATTGTTGTTGTGAATGAAAATTTGCCTTTAAGAAATCTAGCCAAGCAAATTTTGTTTTTCAAATTTAAGACAATTTAGTTCTGTTTCTGAAAATGTGGGTTCTTCCTAGCGGGGCTGTGGGATTGGTGTTGCCTGTGTGCTGTTCCCTGTCGTGATCGGAGATTTGCTGTTTATTTACGGTTGTTAACGACGACCGGGGTCGAACATGTTGCCGCAGGATTGTTTATTGTTTTGACGGATCTGACCGCTCAGCCCTGCCATGACGAGCAGGGAATTAATAGGACGCCCGGATGAGGCACTTCAGCACTACGTATCCCAAGATTCCCTCTAGCACAGCTGGAGAAGCTGGGAAAAGAGCCCGGTCTTAATACCTGGGTCGCTATGGCAACAGTGACGTTGGGGCAGAGCTAAAGGAGAAGACAGCGAGAGGAATTGAATGAAGGAGGAGGGAATGGAGGGAGACACGTCGGGGAAGAGAAGAGGGGGAGGATTGAGAAAAGAGGATAGAAAAGCTTATCGCACCATCTTTGTGTTTTTTTTTTTTTTTTTCCAGTTTAGGTTGATGATATGGAGGAGGAGAGCCGCTGTTTCTCAGGCAGCGATGGTCTTTTGTCGAGGGTCTGGGCTGTTACATACATGAAAACAGAGGGAGATGGCTCAGATTTAATCCCCTGCTCTGCTCTGACAAAGACTAGACGTACATCACATGTAGTGAGAGCTGTTGGACAGAAGTTGGTCCGATTTTGGCTGCAGATTTGTCACATTTGTGTGTGGGCCTTTTGTTGTTCTGTTTTTTAACTGAAGAGGAGTTCTTGGTTGTTGTCACCCTTGCAAATTCTTCTCTAGATGAATATCAGAGACAAAAAGTGATAGTGTTATTTTTAGGACCAAAGTATAAATCCACTTACACTCTGGTCTCTTATAGTTTAATTTCAGTCATAAAACTGATTACACAAGAGCCAGCTATGAAGACATGACTAAATGATTAATAAATAACAGTCAGGAACATATGAAGGGATGCATTAATGTCCTGCTTACTGTACAGTGTATATTTTTTCATCTCAGTCTATAAAAATTCAAGGCTGTGCATTGCAATGGATTTAACAACGTCTGGGAGTAAAAACAATCCTTTTACATTTATGAATGTGATACATGTCATTTCAGATTGAATTTACATGCAAGTCAAACTGTCACTGAAATTAAACAAAACAGAAGTATGAACTGATTCGTAGGCTTTGTCCACACCAGTACATTTTTGTTGTAAAATGTATAACTTTTGCTGTATTTGCACCTAGTGTTCACACAATCCCATGTTTTAATCTGTTAAAAAGTTTTGGAAAAGGCTGTTTTTGTGTTTAAATTCTGGGGTTGCAGTGTAATACAGATGGACAAAAAACTGAGATTATTGAAACAATACGGATCTTGTTTTAGTGCGTTAACTCCAGGCTTGTGTTGTAATGCAGATGGCTTAAAACAGAGACTTTTAGAAGTGATAATGTAGACACTCATTTGCTGACGTATCCTTCCCTGACTCGTCACATCCCTGTCACATCACCCTTTGTCAGAGGATTGACAACCAGCTGTTAGATCAACATGGATACCAATTTACAGCTGATTCTGTCAATACTGTCTGTCATACAGTTGAATTCTTTTTTTTAGAATGACACTTATGATTTCATTAACAGCAGATAAGCTGCTTTTTAAACAATTGATGATTATTCCCATGTCCAGTGTGTTATTGGTTCCTTTGTCACGTGATACAAATTTATAACAGGGACTGTTTTCATTGTAAAATGCTGTTTCAAAATGAAAACATCTTAGTGAGGAAGTAGCCCTACCCAGAACTGAAGTCTTGGCCTTTTCAGTGTTCCCCATGAGACCTAACTTCAGGAAAAAATATGCAACATTTTCTAATTTAAAGAATAATTTTATAAGTTAAGAAAGTTGCTGTTTGTTTAAAGACAGTATGGAAACATCTAGTTTTGTGTTAAACAATTTACTGAATCTCTCCTCGCATGCATGTCACCAACACCAAAACAACTGAATTCTCGACATATTTTACTTGTTCTTTGAGACTGAGGTGAAAAAGTATTAAAGAGGTGAAAATGCGTCCAGTCTGATCACGTTGAAGCTGCAGAGACTCTGAACAAATTGTGGACAGAAAGTTATGGTAACATCACCTCCTTTTGTCTGTGTAGTCTTTATATTTAGGCATTTTCACAGTCCAAAATCATATCTTCAACAAACTGTGGCTTTTTTGACTGGTAAAACAACGTTTTCAATTGACAAACATCATTGGCAACATCATCAGGATCTAAAAATGACTTATCTCATGACTGTAATTGTTTTTTTTCCAAAATAAGTTCTCATGATGGAGTACTGGAAGGGGCGGGGCTTCATCCCTCTGTTCGCTGGCCTTATTCTGACAGTCTCACAACAACACACAACGCAGATCACTAAAAGTTTTCCTGTATATAGATTGGAATGTTGTCATTTCAGAGCAGAACCACCAAAACAAATCAGAAGTATGTGGAGTATGCTCAAACTCTGAGTGTGTTTGCCAAATCCATGGACTTGGTCTAAACATAGGGACAGCTCCTTGTTACCATCCTACTCTTGATGGAGTTGCATTTAGATTTCTATGCATCAGTTCTTGTACGTTGTCTAGAAATTTTCCCAAAAAAGGCATTCATCCAACAACATGAGTTCTTGATTCTATATTTAAGCATTTGACCAAAAAAAGACTGTTCAGATTTAACCCCTTATACTCATTAGTCACTGCAGTCGAATATTTTCCTCCTTTAAATACAATGGATTGCATTTGAATTAATTTTGTGGTTAATTTACATAAAGCTGTTACATGAAACCGGTTTTTCCCCAATAGAATATGTACAGCAAAAAGACATGTGAATAATAATAATGAAATATGCAAATGCACCCTCATCGTAACATGTTTTACTGTGATGCACTGAAAAAAACTGTCGAATATCTTCAGTGTAATAAAAGTCTGTGTCTTTTCGCAGCTCTTTCGGGAGGTACGAATAATGAAAGGCTTAAATCACCCTAACATAGGTAAGACACGTGTACATTTTAATAATTCTGTTTGTGTTTTCAAGCATATGAGTGACTGTGTGTGTGTGTGTGTGTGTGTGTGTGTGTGTGTGTGTGTGTTAATTTTCATACTATGTGTGATGAGACAGATATAATGCGTCGAATAAGCTTTAGTGCAGCCATTGACTGAACAGTAGCGAGCTTCATATAGAGGTCACAAGGTTGGATTTTCTAAAGCTGAAATGTCATATGGATGAAAAAGCTTCAAAGCATTAGTAGCAGGTTCCTTGGTATTAAGACAGACTGGCAGACGGCAGCATTATTATTATTTATGACATGAGCGGGATGTGTTTTTATACCGACAGTATATGATTTTAATCTCATTCTCTTTGGCCCTACAGTGCAGCTGTTCGAGGTGATTGAGACGGATAAGACCCTTTACCTAATCATGGAGTACGCCAGTGGAGGTGGGTACATGTTCACTGAAACGTAATGAGCGGAAGCGATGCAAAAGCTTATATAGACGAGATGGAAAAAAAAAAAAGACCAGATGAATTCAGCTCAGAGAGGAAATGTTTGTTCTGTCAGTATTTTAATTGCACCTAAATAGGACCTGGTGATCTGGCCTAAAGATCATACAACAATCTTTGGAGCTAAAACTACAGTCCTCGATCTGAATTGCACAAACTACATTTTCCTCTGGATTTCTCTGGTTTCTGGGTGTTTAAGCTGTATGTGTGAAGGCTAGTGCTGCAACAACGAATCGATTAAATTGATCCAAGTCGATTAAATCGATTCTTAAGAGTTGGCAACAAATTTGGCAGTCGATTCGTTGGTTCTGGAGCATGTTAGTATTGAGGCATGCCCGCACGCTATGTAGTGTAACAGAGGAAAACACAGAGCTGCATGGCTGAGGCTTCAGATGCAGGGCAGCCCCATTTGGACGAAATGTAGTGGGCCATTTATGTAATAAAACTTGACTATGAAGAAAAAAATGGCCAAAATTGTGGCCAGAATTGAGTCTTTAGTGTTTATCCAATGAATCAATTAGTTACTAAAATAATCTACAGATTAATCAATTATTAACATCACCATTAGTTGGAGCCCTAGTGAAGGCTTTTAGTTGTTGTATCTGACCAGGAACTGCATTTTTGCATTTTTTTTTTTTTTTTACTGAAATTATTGCAATATTTTGAAGTAAACAAACAGATCCACATTTTTGTAAATCTGACTAATGTTGGAGTTCAGAAATCGGACTCACAGCTGACAGACTTCTGGTAATTTTTCCTCATTATATCACAAACAGTAGCAAAACAACACACTACACAACTCTGCAAGTTACTGTGGATGGAAACCTACAATGTATGTGCAGACAGATGCTAAAGTATTGCTAGACTGAAATACGCTCAGTAGCTTAGCGATCTATGCTAGTGACATTAATGCTACAGACCCCGTAGTTTTTACAGTAATATTCACTATAAAAATAATGAACAGGAGTTATTGCTCAATTACTTTGCAAAACGCTTGGTTCAGAAAGAATCAGACGACTTCTATGGTGATCTTAAACACTTTTTTCGTGGACTAAAGTTCGGAGACTTTTTTTCCCTCACACCTAAAAAATAAACATTATTTTCACCCTGCAAACAGAAACTCTTCCATATTTTTTTTAAAATAACATAACCCCCTTAAATTGTGATTTCTTTCCCTAATAATAATTTTTTTTTAAAATATTCTTTGGTAGTTGGTTGTTTTTTGCCTTAAACATGATTTGTTTTGCTATAAAATTAATCTGATCATTGAGTTTTAGTATTTTTAACTGGATGAATAATGAGTTGCTATGGTCTCTGTACCCTGTATGTATATAATACGCTACAGTGTTTGTTGTTAACTAGACATGGAAGAGAGTACCTTTAAATAAAAAATGACAGTGGATCCTTCCCTCATTGGCGTTGTGTAGTTCTACCTTCAAACTTAATAGAGTAGAAGCCACAACATAAATAACTGAGCGGCCTTTATGCAGTAATGGTGCTGCTGTTTAAACACACAGTTGCATGAGTAACGGCTGCACATCACGTCTAATGTTGCCGTCCTTTTGCTTTTGCTTCCATTAGTGTCTTTTATGCATCTATCCGTGTCAGTTTCTCGTCGCCCATCCTGTTTTCTCTGTGTTTTGGTCTAAAACATATCATTTGCTCACGGTGACCTTGGAGAATGTCGCAGGCACCGTCTCAAATGTGGCTTTTTTCAGGCCTGTTACTTAAAGTCAGGGATAAGAAACACTCTCACGCTGTAACGGAGCCTGTGAAGAACTGGAGGTTTCTTCCCCATAGATTTAAAAAAAAAAAAAAAACCCTTTACCCAGAATGCAGCAGTGATCCACACCAGAAGGCACTGAAACAACATCCTTTAAAATCAGAACAGTTCTCCTCCTCTCCTTCCTGCACCTGTTCCTCCTCATCTTTCTCTTGCTCCTCCTCATGATCTTCCTCTTCCTATCCCTCCTCCTTCTCCTCTTCCTCATTGTCCTCTTTCTTCTCTTCCACCTCCTACTCCTTTTTGTCGTCATCATCCGTCTTCTATCCATCCTTCTCATTGCGTTCTTCCTGCTCTTGATCCTCCTCCTTCTCCCCCTCGTCCTCATCTTCCTCCTTGCCCTCCTCCCTCTTCTTCCTCCTCTTGCTCCTCTCCCTTCCTCCCCTTTCTTGCACCTGTTCCTCCAATTCCTCATCTTCCTCTTTTTTCCCCTCTTCACCATCATTCCCCTCATCTTCCTCTCAATCCTGCTCCTCCTCGTCTTGCTCCTATTTCTCCTCCCCCTTTTATGTTTCTCCTGCTTCTGGCATAAATGTCCTTTCATTTTCACATTTTTGTGGCCGCCATTAGAGGAGGGTGAGATGAGTGTTTCTTGTGTGACTTTTCACCTCCAGATTCCACTATATATCTGGAAATTCTCGAAACTGATTTAGCGACATAAATAATCCAACCCAGGCTTGAGAATAAAACATGTAGTCAAGAATCTAGTTGCTTGCTTTTAGATTTATTACATGATCATGACATGAATCCATTTCTACGTTTCCCTCTTGTAGGTGAAGTGTTTGACTACCTCGTATCTCATGGGAGAATGAAGGAGGTTGAAGCCAGAGCCAAATTTCGACAGGTAACAGGGCATTGTCTCCTGATGCTGACATTGCAGCGCTCCTCGTATTTATTTAGCTGGACTTCAGCTTTTTCTGTCATGTCTTTGCAGATTGTTTCGGCCGTCCACTACTGCCACACGAAGAACATCGTCCACAGAGACCTGAAGGTGATGAACTTAAATTAAATGTTCTGAACTTTACAGCAGGAACAACAGCTGCACATCCTGCAGAAATATGACGTTTACTGTTATTTTATTAACCCTTTTGGATATTCTTTAGAAGGATTCTTTATTTTAACATTAGTTTTTAATCTTTGTTTTAAATGTGTGACTTAACACAAATGAAAAAGATGTTTCGTAAAAAAAAAAAAAAAAAAAAAAGAGGACTTAATGTATTAGTAGTTCTGTGGTGTTTCTGCTGCTGGATAATACCTGTAAATGATTTTTAAACTATATTGTTGAGCTGTTTTAAACATTTGGAGCATTTGTCAGAGATTTTTGGACACACACACACACACACACACACACGCACACAAACAGACACACACAGACACACACACACAC
>JAPQRP010000008.1:14119238-14132679 GCA_037367295.1 Apogon hyalosoma | reverse complement strand
AGCATACGGCCTATTCCTTCCTATTCCTTACTAAGTAGTTTTGGTGCAGAAAATCCAATCTTGTTACTCATAAATGTGTGTTAATCTGTGAGGTTTTTCTTAAAATTGGCCCTAATACACCTACCATAATATCAGGTTGACCCTGTCTGAACTTTCTGTATCAAGTGAGCCAAAGGTCAAAGTATTACTTTCCATGTTCCACTAGGAAGCAAGAAGATGTTTTGGGCTATTTTCAGAGATGTGGGATTAAGGCTAGTCCGGGACTGGGAAATATCCCTTGCTGACAGATTACTCTGAAGTGAAAATCTGCGACTAGTCTTAATCTATGTCTGTGAAAAGGTCCCTGGAGCATCTGATGAGTGGAGAGGCTGTTTTTTTTTTTTTTTATTTTTGTTTTTTTTACGAAGCAGGGCAGGATGCATTCAGAGCTTGGCGTGTGTTCTAATACATTATTACATTCCTCAACGCACGCAGTGACATATATACAGTATGAGTCATGTCCAGTAGCTGTGTTGTTGGACAACACACAAACGCCACCCCCCTCTTTCCCATCTGTCCCTCATTCGCTTTCTTTTTTTATGACAACTCTTGTTCTTGTGTACTCCCACTTTCTCTCATTCTAATTCTCCTTCCCCCATCCCACTATTTTACCCCCCCCCCCATCGTGCTGCTTTCTGTGTGTGTACAATCCCGTTCTCCCCTCCCTCTGTCCGATGGTCCATCCCTGCCTCCTCCTCTGCATTAACGTATGTATGACTCAGGCGGAGAACCTTCTGCTGGATGCCGACGCCAACATCAAGATTGCCGACTTCGGCTTCAGCAACGAGTTCACACTGGGCAACAAGCTGGACACGTTCTGTGGCTCGCCGCCCTACGCTGCCCCCGAGCTTTTCCAGGGTAAAAAGTACGACGGGCCTGAGGTGGACGTCTGGAGTCTCGGAGTCATTCTCTACACGCTGGTCAGCGGCTCACTGCCCTTCGATGGGCAGAACCTGAAGGCAAGTGTACTGGAGGAGGGATGGTACATGTGTCAGGACCCTTTTAGACTGGGGGGGGCTCAGGAGGACGGTGGTAGGCGTGGTTGATGCAACAGGAGCACATTAGCGTTGACGTTTCTCTTTCAACTTGTTATGTTAGTCAGTAAAATATGTCACAAACCTGCATAAATGGAAGAAAAATTACCATCCTGTCACAAACTGAGAGGATGATTGTTTAGTAGACCAGTGTTCTTGGTTTCCGGAAGTCCAACCATGTATGTCCCACTGTACACGTCCGCTAAAGCTGCCAGATGGAGTGTCGGTTTTTCAGGTTGTAGTGGTATGTGACACTTGGCGTCTTTCCCACAGTTGGGTTGGTTTCAGTATTTCCGAGCAGACAACACTGCAGATGTTTTCTTGATTTTCAAACTATTCAAATGTAATAACCTGCAATAACCTTTTATAATTTAACATGTTTAGCTATTTTCTTACTCATTCAGATAACTAGGTAATAACAACAACAGCAATGTAACTTATTTCGTACAGTATTCTAAAGCCATTTACAACAAACATATAAAGCAAAATGATAAAATATAGTTACAGAAAAGCAAAAATAATTAAACAGTAATAAAATATAAGCAAAGGAAGATGTGATGATATGTAATAATTAAGTAAAAATATGAATTAAAAGAGATAAAAAAAAGATTCAGTGTAAAAAAAATTAGAGTTTGAATGAATGAATTTTGATAAAAATTAGTCAGTAAAATGTTTTCAAGCTGATACTGATGGTGAAAGGCAAAGATCACCCATTTTTTCTGCCTCAGTTCTTTGGTGTGAAAACAAAACAAAAAAGTCTAAAACCCAATGCATTCTGAGACAGACTGAAAGACAAGACCAGTATTAATGTTCTACATTAACAATTGTATCTGCAGTTCATATAGTCCTGCTGATAATTATGTGCGTATATTAAGCACTCAAAGAATCAGTCATCAGTGTATGGTATGTGAAGGAACCAGTAAAAACAGATAGAAAGATAGAATGGTTGTTGTATCAGTATTGCACTAATCGTCAACATATGATCACATGCAGCGAGGAACAGATGACAAAACACTCCAGGTGAAAAGCTATTAAGTACATTGCAACACATAGAATTTAATTAGCAAAAATATGTTACAAATCCAGCTTGTTAAGGTTGAACTGAAAGCATGTGCTGTGCTATAGCGGCAGATAAGTTAGATGTTTTGGCTACAGACGAGCTTGTTTACTTGCTTTGGAGCAGTGAACTGAGATCGTAGTCGAGACACATTTTGAGACACATTCTGAACAGAGCTGGCCTCATGAGAACAGACTCAGGACCAGGTCTCAACATGGCATGAGAACACATATTTTTACCGCTTTACATAGACATAAACACGCCGCTTTGTAATTTACCCTCAGAATGCGGTTCAACAGCTTGTCTGGACTCGTCTGCTGTAAAATACCAGGTGGAAGACCCAACAAATATGACTGGAGCGTGCGTGTTACATTATCAGTCACTGTTTTTTAGGGTTTCTATGCATTTTACTGTTGGTTTTGCTGCTCTGTTATGTTCTGTAGGGTCTCACAAGAGCTCTTTTTATGGTTGGAACCTAATGAGCATTGTTTATAGATGAAAAGGAAGTTTATAAGTGGCATTTAAAGACCTACCTTCTGTGTGTGCAATGTGTTGTTGCATGTTTTTACATTAACCTTACATTCTACAGTTTAGTTAAAATGGTGCTTTTTTGATAATATTTTGAAGGTGACAGATAGTCTAATATAAACTTGTTATTGTTGCATTTTAATGTGTGTGAGATGTGCAATAATTAGTTTTGTGTCATAATGTGGGGAATTCTGTACAGGAAATACATGTACTCACTAGTATAAAAAAATATTAGGAGTTAAAACATATATTCAGATTTAACACTGACCACCAGATAATGGATATTCTTAAGTGTTTATCTGTTAATGTACCATATAATGTGTCTGTTCTGGTATCAGTGCATAGTCTGCTACTGTTATAAGACATTAAGGCTCTCTGATGATTTTTGATCTGTTATCCTAATTCTTTAATCTCTACATGGATAAAATTATTTAGGTGTTATAGTAAATTGTCAATCTGTTACTGGTGAACATTCTGAAATGTCTTTGTGAAATGGTACAAAAACACCACATAAAAACCATTTGACATGTAACAAAACGAAATTCTGTTGTCAAGCTTTTGTCACCTGTACAAACTCAGAGTTCAGTGTTTTCCTGCAGTCTGTGCCAGAGTCAAAATAGAGACCTGTTATCATGATCAGATAAAAACAGATTTCTGTGGTGATCTGTGGAAAAAATGTACAGTATGTACACTATGGTGTGTGACTCGTGCATATTGACATTACACAAGAGGTAATGTCAGAGGAGTATTAGTTAATTACAAATGTTACTTATTAAAGTGTTTCAATAAAGTCAGATGATTATTTACTTCTAATAACGTTAACGAAATGCATTTGATACATTATTTTCTGCTTAGTTTCACCAAATTTAATTTATACACACGCATGTTATACAATTTCATTTAGTTTTTGAGTTCTGTTGAATCTATATCTTGTCCTATCTAATATTGACTGTTTCATTTCTGCTTCAAAAACCTCATTCTTTCATCAATACGAGTGTGAAAGCGCTCCCTTCTGCCTTTTATTTGTAGGCTACACTCTGTTACCTTTTTTATATACTCTTATCGTAGAACCTGCTGCTAAAAATAACTAAACATAATGTTTTTTTATCCAAACTCCAGCAGATGGCAATGAGTGCCCCCCCAGAGCTCAACCAGAGGGTGGAGACAAATGCGTATTTAACCCCTCTCATATGTGACCGAACCGCAGGATACTGCCTACAGCGATGGACCTGGGGGACTTTTTTGGTGTTGTCCTTTCTTGCAGTATTTAGAATAATTCTAATTCTTGTGATCAACAGGAGCTGAGGGAGCGCGTGCTGAGGGGGAAGTACCGTGTGCCCTTCTATATGTCCACAGACTGTGAGGGGATCCTTCGCCGATTCCTGGTGCTCAACCCCGCCAAACGCTGCACACTGGAGGTGAAGGCTTCAACACATACTTACCTCTTAAGAAGTTTTACCCACATTACCCGTCAAATGCAAAACAGAGCTGTCCAGCCTTGCTCACTAGCTGTGGTCGTTCTGGGAAATACTGTGATTTTGGCAAATTAATAAAGCCTTTAAACCATTAACTTAGAAGTGGCTTTATTGCTGGTACATACAAAAGCAAATTTTCTCAAAATGCTAATGTTATTTGCACAGAAAGGTAAGCTAAAAATTCCATGCATCAGTAACTTTTTTGACACAAGACTGCATCCTTGACATTACTGCTGAAGTGGAATAAATACTTATGTAACTAATGGATGAAGCTGTTGGTCTGTGGACTGAAGCCTCCAGATAATTTAACAAATGCCCATATTTGGATAAGAGGGCGGAGTTCGGGAAGAATGAAAAGTCACCAAGCTAATGCTAATAGTGTCATGTTAAATGCCATGAGTAATTCTAGCGAGCAAATAAATTTAACATCCAGTTGTGTTTGATAATAATTTGATAAATAATGTCAACTTGTTATATTACGTGTAAAAACTCTAATAAGCAATGGCTGCCCTAATTAGCAGGCTAGCTAACAGAATAGGTAATCTAATACATTCAAAGCTAACATTAGCTAATCCTATGCTAACAGGCTGTATTGTAATTAGTTACCGATAAACTCTCGTCTTGTATCTTGACTCTTGTGGTTGTGCAGAACTGCCTGCCAAGAAAATGTACATTTTATCCATTCATTAAGTCTGACATCATGTTCCTGTAAAACAAATTTCCGGGTTCAAGCAGTCAACAACAATGAGGCTTTAGTGTAATAGATTACAGTCTGCAGAGACACATTTAGGAGACGGAAACAGCAGAATTACCACTGATTGAAAATAGTAATTTCAGAAATGAAAGTAATCTAAATACTGTACGCAAAATGACAGTGATTGGGCAAACTTAAAATAGGACTTATGTTTCTGGTTCATTTATAGCAGTGCATTACTTAACTTCCCGTTAAGCTCTGTCTGTCCCCTAAATGGGGCCATGTTGACGTAGCATTGAATCATTAGGTTATTTATCTTTCCCTGAACTGAGCAGCAAAGATAAAATGGTTAACAGTTAAACATGAAGTGTGAATAAGTGAAACACCTCATAGAAGGAAGGAACCTGTAAAGGTCCAGTTTGACAGATGCAATGGGAACTAATGTTAGCTAACTACCAAGCTAATGTTAGCAAGCAAAAATTTAAAAAAATTTATTTTAGTCTCATTTCTTTGGGAATTGTTACTTGTCAACTGTACCCACTTCTTCTGCTCTTTATCATCACATATTAAATGGTTGAATGACAAATTGGATATGTTTTGTGGACTGGAAATTGGCATCACAGTTTATAAACAGGAAGTCTCAATGTCCAAATCAGCAGTCAAGCTAATGCTAACTTCTAATCATAGCCTATCCAGCAGACATAGAAAGTAATAGTAACAAATAATCGACAACTTTTAGAGTTATCATATTTTTAAGGGGTGAGCTATATATGAAGATTTTCCCATCTATGGATGTCAAAAAGGGGGAAATTAACAATAGAAACCCAAACTTTTCTAAACTTGTTTATTTCTGCTGTAAAGTTGGACATTATAACATGGGGTTCTACGGGGATTGAGTGGCCTCAATTAGCCAGTGATGGACATGATGATTGACATGGATGCTACACAATAAAGATGGTGTATTTCATAGAACATAGGAGCTGTTTGTGTTGTATATTTTTATTGGAGTAGTTTGGGCTGTTGTAAATTTAACCGAGGCTCTACATCACATAATCGGCTGATTTTCTGAACCAACTTGCTTTTTTTATGGTTTGTTGGCTTCAGTTTCTCCTCTTATTTTTATTATTTCTTAATTTCTGGGGGATGTCTCATCTCAAAATGCGAAGTCAGACATATCTATAAACACTTCTTGTGGAATTTAAACATAATATAAGCAACTGTCTGCATTTCTGTTTCTACAGCAAGTCATGAAGGATAAGTGGATAAATTCAGGGTATGAGGGGGATGACCTGAAGCCCCATATAGAACCTGTTGAAGACTACAGTGATCCAGCGCGTATAGGTGAGTCAGCCAGTCCTCTGTCACTGCACATTATATGTCAGCTGTTTGCCTGCCTCGCTTCAAGGTTCAACGGCTGAACCAAGAGGCCTTTACCATGTAGAAACTGGACAATGTGGTTGAGGCGCGGAATCCTTTATAAATGTCTTTTTTCCTGATGTTATGTATTTGATTGCGTCTCTCAGAGGTGATGGTCGGGATGGGATTTACTCCAGAGGAAATCAAGGACTCGCTGCTCAATCAGAAATACAATGAGGTCACAGCCACCTACTTACTGCTGGGCCGCAAAGGCGATGTAAGTTTTACAACATCAGACATGCAGAATAGCTATGTTGAACAGTTAACTGCATCCCTGTACAGAAACACACAGATAAAGCATTAATCAGGAAAGTAAGGGAATTCATGTGAACAACTGGAATATTAATGTTAATTTCACAAAGAATAAAATAAAATACACAATAGTAAAATACAATTTAAAGTCAGAATGCAGTGGTTGCTACAGTTAAAATACTAAAGGAATAATAGGGCAGGGTATGTGAAATATTTCAGTGCTACCACCATGATGTGATGCAATGATTTTTCCAATTTTTATGGAACATTTTTTATCTTCTTATTGATTTAGTTGTAAAGAAAGTAAGGAAAAATCTCATTTAACCTGTTTTATGCTCCTGTCAACTTTGTGATATTATAGTCCATTCAAGCTTTAAAGTGTTCAGGGGTTTCTGTAGGTTTTTAGAGGGATTAGGTCATGTCTGGGTCCCAGTGTTAGGCACCAAAAATATATTTTTTTTAGCATAATTCTGGTTGATCATTAAAACAATTTCTTTGTAAAAATGTTGGAAAGGGTTCGTAAATGTTAAATAAACTTCAGAAAATAAAAATAAATGCGTATGATTTGATTAATTTTTTTGTGAATTAGTTAAGTTAGTTTGGATGCTGTTCACACTGATTTTTTTTTTATGTTTTGGGTAAACATTATAATGGTAGGAAGCTCTGAATCATCACTATATTTCCTGTTACCTTTTTAGCCTACTTTCTTTCAACCCATTTCAGCAAAATGTACACTTCTTTTTGGAATTTACGATCAGTAGACTTGCAATTATACCACTTGTATTTCAGTCAAATAAGCAGAAACATGGCTGTAGCTGTTGATCTGTTAATGGTGGTGGTCTGGTCAACGTCCTCTGCCATAGAAACACCAATAATCTCTTTAATTTCAGATACATATGTGCATTGACTGGGGCTCAAGGTTTAACAGTTTTTTTAGAAAGTGGAAACCCTAAACGCTTTTCTAACCTTCATCACTGTGGACGTTACAGGAGGGCAGTGATGCTCGCACAGCCAGTAGCCTGTCCCTGGCGAGGGTACGACCCAGCCCCATCACCAATGGGACCAACAAGCACTCCTCAGCCACTGGATCCTCTTCCTCCTCCACCTCTTCCTCACATAGCAAGACCCAGCGTAGTGCCTCCACCTACCACAGGCAGCGACGACACAGCGACTTCTGTAAATCTCTACTCTTACATCCTCTTACATATTCATCAGGATGACATGTACATGTGTACTGGTCACATTTACAAGTGTTTTACTTAAATTGCATTAATATCTCTTTTATAAAAAAAAAAAAAAAAAAAAAAGCCACCAAAGCAGTGGTTGTGATATTTATGAAATGTTTCTAATTATTATTAAATATGTCACCATAGTCATAGTCTGAACATGGAGTTGGAAGTTTATACAAACCAACAAGAAAACACCATATTTTCTTGAGTGGTGGCCCAGACGTTTGTAGGACCTTGTATTGGAGACAGGCCTATATTTTTAGTGTACCCAATTTATTTAGTAGATAAGGTTGTTTTTAGCATGAAACCTTGTTTTGATCCAACTCCTGTCTGTGACGTTAGCAGTGCTGCATTGAGGTTTTCTATAAATGCAGCAGTCCCTTAAATGTTTCAAAATAAAAGCCCTGTAACATTTTAATAGATAGAAACCAATCATTGCTGGCTTTTATTGTGTAAGTGTTGTATTCCTGTCCCACTTGCAAGTTTCTGCAAATGACAGTTTTGCTGAAAAGGTAAGACACACATCTGCAGTGGCTGAAATCCGACAACACTTCAGATGAATGATCTAGAACCACAAAGTGCTGAAAACATCCAGATTATAGTGCTGAAGGTATTAAATCAATATTATAAAATATTGTATGACAGGTAGCAGAAGTTTATACATATTATTTATTTATTTTTACCTGGCCTTTATTTTGCAACTGACCTTTGTTTATTTGTGTTAACTCCCAGCTATTACTAGAAACCCATCTTTTAATTTACTCTTGGTTTTTATTTGCAAAACATATTTTTGTACTTCTTATGTATATCATTGTTAATATATTTTTCTACAAAACTGGCAAAAGAAACATGACTCACTGACAAGACGTGAACTTCTGTAATAAATATAAAGGTGTAACTTGCGATCATGGAAATGCATTCAGATCTGTTCTTAAATATATTGTCAAAATTTGCAAACTGTGTCTGCGCAGAATATTCCTTATATTCGTCTTTGTATCTCTTGCTCTTTTGTCCTCCACAACCAAGGCGGGCCTTCCATGCCCGTCATGCACCCCAAACGGAGCCCGACCAGCACGGGCGACCGGGAGCTTCGGGAGGGCCGGATGCCCTCGCGTAAGGCCAGCTGCAGCGTGATGGGAAGCCATAGCCTCCCTCCCTCCAGCCCGATGGTCAGCAGTGCCAACAATCCCAACAAGTCTGAGATACCAGACCGTCGCAAAGACATGACTGCCACCACAGTAAGTATTCAGACAATCAGTCCAAAGGGACACAGCCTTAACACTGCATATTATACTGATGTAATGTTTGTATAGAGGTAGAGAGGTTTGTAACTTCTTTTCCAATGTGCAGAATAACATCCCTGGAAGCGCCATGACACGCCGAAATACGTATGTGTGCACAGACCGCTCAGGCGCTGACAGGCACTCCCTTCTGCAGAATGGCAAAGACAACAGGTACAGCTTTATGTTGTTGATATTTTATTATGTATCTCATTGCAGGGTTTATGTGGATTCAATACTCAGATTGTTAGGCCTTTAAGTGTCTTAAAAATGACTTCATTAGGTTGTAAGTCCCTTAGAAATTAGAAATTAGACAAAAACTGAGAGTAGCATTCACACCAATCTCACATTGAATGTGTCTTGGAAAAAAATATGATCAAGCTAGAACAAAACTGCAAGACAAATAGTAAATGTGGAATAAATACCAGTTTGCTGTCAGCACCAAAGAAACATCTGTTTACTGATGTCAGATGCAATTAACATCAGTTAAAATAGTTTCTTGTAATGTTACTTTCCTGTTATAAATAAGTTCAATGACATCTGGTTTTTAAAACAGTGGATTTAGAGTTTGGGTAAAGAAAAAGAATTACATGATGTGAGGTTAAGATTAACTTACTTTATCATACCTTTATTATCAATGTAAGGAAATATTTTACCCATAATACACACATCATTAACTATTAACACTTTAGGAGTGACATAACATTGAAGGTAACTCCAGATCTTCATCAGTACCTTGGTCAAAGACACTGACAGGAAAATGAACCTGATTTTGATGGAAATTTTCATCACATCAGAAGCTTTACCAAAATCCCCAAACTCAGACTCCTTTCCTTTTTTCCAGCATGTATGTGAAATGGTGTTAAACTGCATTTGTAACAGTCTTAAAACATCTTTAATTTAACTCATATCCTGTAAAAGACTCACAGATTATTATTAATACTCTTATCAGGTCAAGTTGTCTGTGTCAGTTTTCATTTGCCCAAGTCATCGTTCTTCTTGGTAGTTCTTTTAGGTTCAAGTGGACGGATTTAGTTTTTTTGAAAATGTTTTGTCTCTCACCCAAGAGACGAAACGTTTTCAAGAGCTAAACCCTTCCGATTGAACCTAGAAGAACTAGTAACAGGTCAAGCTGCAACTATCTGATGAAGCTGCAAAGCCTACAGCTGCCATACACGAAAACTGCATCAGATGTTAGTAGCAGGATGGATGCTTTAGTCATTTAGCCTGAAAATAATTTCTCGAGGTAGAAACATTTGTCACTTTCACTGGTTCTGCTGTTAGGAGTATGTGTGAAAATCTGAAATAGAACTCAACAGTGAAATTTTGTGTCTTTCCTGCTTTTAGTTTGCTGTTTTGTACAAGTGAAAATCGCATTTGAAATTACTGTGAAATTTCTCCAGCATAGAAATATAGCAGATTCTATTGATACTGTTGCTTGAGGAAAGTCATGAAGGGTGATAGAGACTAAAAACATTCTGTAAAAAGCCAAAAAAAGGTCCAGCCACAGACCAGTAATTATGCTGTTTGGAGAGGGTGCTTATTTGGTTACACAACGTCCCTGGATCAGACATTAGATTGACTGAAAACAGTTGAATTCTGCAAGTAACATGTATTTAATTTCACACCTGATGGTGACGTGGCATTTATTTTTTGCTAAAACAGCCAAGAACACACCTTTTTTACAGCAGATATTTTGCCTTATTAAGGCAGCAGTTTTTTTCTGATGTAATAAAAATGGCCTAATCCCATTTACAGCTAACAGTTTCAGGCTTTTGAATTGTACATACATGTGGTAAATTAAAAAAGACAGAATTGTTGTTAATGTTATCACTTGCATTTTATGAGCCAAAATGTCTGCTAGGCAAAAGGTCTATTTGCCCTTTTTTAATTTCATTGTTTACGCTACATTTCAATCCAACAAACCTATTTTAGGTTTTATTTACTTGTGTACTTGCACCAAATGTTTCCAATAATGGCAAACATCCTGTTGTGTATGGCATGTATGTGTATGTTGTCAATGGAATCACACACTTTATTACCATTATTATTTAATATTGCTTCCATCTAATTCAATAGAAGGAAATTATATGATATGATATGATATGATATGATATGATACGAATTAAATGCATTACTTGTCTTTAAACAATTTCTTCCTGAGCTATATCAGGTAGATTTTTTTTTTTTTTCATTTTCATTGACAGTGCTCACATCAATTCCCATGGTAGTGCATCTTAACACTGTATACTACACTCTATAAAATGGATAAAAGAAATAGTTGTAACAAAAGTGTGTTCTGAGCTACTGTAGAAACATGGTGAAGTTACTCACAGAACTCATTAACAGAAATGGCTCATCAGTTATATTATCCAATGATCATATAGACTGATGAAAATATAATTATACATTATTTTTGCATGTATAATCATAATATTAATAGTTTGAAACAGTATATTATTCAATTTCTGCAGTTAGATTCTCCTGAATGAGCCTAAATCTAAACCCTGGACAATTAAAGACTAAGCTCTGGATATCTTAAAACTTAAGGAACCAGTGAAGTGTAGACGGAACCAGATGACCTGACATATGAAGGTTTTATCGTCTGTGTTTCTTCTCTCTGCAGTTCACTGGGCCACCGCATGCCTCCGGCCTCCCCCTCCACGCTCAGCATCGCTGGAGCCGGAGCCGCCTCCTCTTCCTCTTCGGACCGATGCCGTCTGACCCGAGGCTCCACAATCCGAAGCACCTTTCACGGGGGTCAGCTGAGGGACCGCGGTCCCCCAGTTTACTCTGCCCAACCCACTTCCCCCACCCTGTCCCACCATGACGCCAGCCCGCTGCCCCATGCCCGCACCAGGGCGACCTCCAACCTCTTCACCAAGCTGACCTCGAAACTCACTCGCAGGTTAGTGTACACCACCCGTCGCAGTCGTAAATACTAAACTAATGCAACTGGAAATGCTCTGCTGTCATTGCTTTTTCATGTCTTGTCATAGACTGAAAACTGCTTCTCCTCAGTGAATGTAACTTTGAATATAGGAGTTGTCAGGCAGTATGTTCTGAAAAGGGTAAGCAGTGTTTGTATCTTTGAAACCAGAATCCTAAATTACAATGCTAAAATTCTCTGGTTACATAATTCACATTATTTTGCATTATTAGTTAATATTGATAGCGTGAATCCAATTACATTATTATATTTACCTTCATCATTGCACCTGTGATGTCAAAATTAGGGATACATTAATTTCTGAAAATTTGGAGGATACTGAAAATAATCTCCCCAACACCACATGTTACCAGTGATTTTTTTTGTTGACTTAGTTCATATTTTTATGCCACAGAAACAAAAAAAGCTTAAATAAATCCTTCCTTTAACCATGTGAAATCTCCTTTCTAAGAGCGACACAACAAACAACGTCGACACATACAAATAAATAAATGCAGTATCTAGATATAGACAAGAAAGAAAGTTTAGCGAGGACAAATTCATCAACAAGTTCCATCTTCCTCATTGTGTTACTATGTATGAAACCGTTTTTCCAACAATATATTGACTGAGTTTTTAATAGAAATATTATAGTACACTTCTTACAGCTGATGATAACGTAGCAATAAATACAAAGAAAAATACACATTATATGGTAAAATGTAAAACCAGCCTCTCGAGATTCATATTGATTGATTGACAATGCATATTATTGAACATCTGTATTGAACATCAGATTTAAATATACCAGATGCTAGCGAAAGCTGCTAATTTGCATCCATTCTCCTTAGACAGGTACAGAAAACTTCACAATAAAATATGTAAACAGAACAAGTAAAGAACAACACAACAAAAGTACAACATTGAAAAGGTGAAAAGGTAAAAATGATCACAAGACTGGATAAACTGAGCTGAGATGCATCGGTTCAAAGCAACTTTTACCTGCAACGTACTGAACTTGGCTCAAATCAACAGATAAACATCGGTAACTTATCGGGTGTTAGACTGACAGTGGTTAAAATATGTGTCCTATGTATCAGTGCATCCCTAGTCAATGTATAAACTGGTTGAGAAGGGGTTTAATATTGTTTTTAGTCTTTTACAAGAGCCACATGTTCCCTTATGACTTTTCTCTACCACCCTACTGTCTGCATTCCTTGTTCTTAGTGCTTTTAATTTCATGCTGTTTAAGACTTAAGGCTTGTTCTGCTCTTGCTCTGGGTTTTTTTTTTTTTTTGCTAAAATAGCATCAGCTTAAATGTGAAATATGTTTCCTGCAGACAAGATTCACTTCAGATCAAATTTAATACAAAGTCATGTAACGCTGGTGTTGTGAAGTTGTACACTTTCAGCTTGAGCTCCACATGGGTATGGATCCATGCTTATCAAAACATTGTACTCACTCAGGCCTTTTGGCGAGCCCTCATGTGGCCCCGGATTTGGGGGGC
>JAPQRP010000008.1:14096203-14111896 GCA_037367295.1 Apogon hyalosoma | reverse complement strand
CCTGAAAAGCACATTAAGGCCCTAACTTTTCAGACGCTCCCACTGCTGTCTGGTTGGCTTCATTCATCGCCTCTCAGCGCTGCTCATCGTCACTAATGCCAAGTGTTTTCACCTCGCCACGCACAGATATTCTGGTTTATCCCTTTACCGTCCTTCAAATGCATTGTACTGAAGACATAATGAAGCGCTAAACCTTTTTCTAGTTGCCTAAAGAAATGGTACACGTAGTTCATCTGCAGACCTCAGCTTTGGACTATGGATACCAGAACAGAAAGCTGTCCCAGATAGTAAGAATAATAACACTACTAATAATAATGGAGGGATTTACTTTCAGTGCAATGCAGTTCTTTGGTTTTATTCTGTGCCATGTGATCTCCCCTCAGGCATCATCTCAGTATATTGATGGGAAACACCAAAAGTGGATAAGCCAAGAAGCAGCAACACCTCACACACAATTACACACTTTACCCCCTTCTTCTTCTTCCTCTTCTTCTACTTCTTCTTCCTCTTCTTCTTCTTCTTCTTCTTCTTGTGGCACTGTCCCATATAAACTGGTCTGTCTATTATTGATGACTGTGGGCTGTAAGGAACGGGGGAGTGTTCTGGAAAAGGCACGATGAAGGCAAGTGTGGACGGTGTTTTTCTTTTCTTTTTTTCTTGTTAGTCCAGTTGCCTTTAAAGTGAACTACCCCCAGCGCCTTCATACAGTACATATTTAATGTAAAAAAAAAAAAAAAAAAAAAGAGACAGAAAAAAGTGAGAGCTTTCTATTCTCCCTCCCTGTTTTTAGTGAATAACGTACTGTGATATTTACGTAGGCTACAGAGATCATGTTGTTTGGCTGCTGATTTACTGTTAATACTATCTCTCAGTTGTGGCTTTGCTCATGGTGACCCCCCCCTTCCCAAAACACCCCCTTCCTCCCCTTCCTGTTTCCGTCCCCATTTAACAGGGACGCCAACCTTAGCTGTCCATCACCTCATATGTACCACCAACTTTTTCTATCCTCACAATGAGCGTTTGGCTTTCCTCGGCTCTTCATTTGAGACCCTGTTTTCTCGTTTGGCAGGGAAAACATTCAGCCATCTTCCACACTCTCACGTTGTAGACCCATGTATGGCATCTCTCCTTGGGCCTGTTTTGGTGTTGGCTGTTTTCAGAGCCTGAACGGAGGCGTCTGGTTTGACCGGTTCGTCTCTACAGGGGCTAAAAGCAAACACCGATATGGACACCGGGAGTCTGTCCTTGTCCTCTCCCTGGACGTTTCTCATTGTGGTGTATATTAGCATTAGGTAATATAGACCTCAATGCACTTTGCTTTGACTTGAATCAGCTCCTTCCAGTGTACCTGTATAGGTAATACCCAGAACTAGCCACTGGAGGGCGCCAATGTCTTAAATGTGAAACACTTCAATTTGTGGATATTTGCACAGGTACTTTATTTATTTTTTAGAATAATATCATTAAAAAACAGGATTTATATCAGTCAGTTGATGGCTGTATATAAAATATATGAATATAGTATATATCTTAGAGCTCAAGGTTTATTTATAGCTAGAGCAAGGGAAGTAATTCTAGTTTAAAGCAGTTTCTGTCAGTGACAATGGGGAACAAAACCAACCTGCAATCCTGCATGACTTCAGAGTTTGGGGTTTAGGATATTAAAAAAAAAGAAACAAGATGCACACCTAGGATTGGAAGCTTTGTGAAATGCACACACAGTCAGTTTTTAGAATTGAAACTAAGAAAAGGTGCCAGACGGAGCACCTGGCCCTTCCCCGATTCACAAAAACTAACAGAAAGGCTTGGGCGACGTTTAGTAACTTCACTCCACCTCGTTCGCAAGAGAGAGGACTCAGTTTGTTTGAGACGGATGTTTGGTTTTTGAAGTATTTAGATATGCCATGAAATGTACCGCAACATACAGTATGTTCTGTTTAGATTAAGCATGGACAGGACAAAATTTCCACCTTAATACACCAGTGTGAATTTTAATCTAAATTTACACCAAGTCCAGTTTGCCTCTGAAGAGTTGAAAGCCCTGGGTTGCATTCAAGCCATAGAAATGTTACTAAGCTCTCCTGGTCACCAATTTAAATGCTGAGCATTTTAGTGGAAACTATCTCTGGGCTACGAGCCTCATAACCTAGTGTCAAACAACTTATTCTTAGTACAAGGTGAGTGAACATTGGTGGAATCTACTGTGAAAACTTCTGGCTTTGAGTTTTAATGACCTGACTGTACAGCGTGTTACTGGTCTGCTCGGTGGACAGTGCAGTATTATGACTCCAGAGGGCTCAGTATTTAACATGCATTGTCATTTTAAATCTGATTTTGAGAGAGGTTTAAGTTATATGCAAAAGAGACTTATTGAGACTGAAGAACATTCACAGTTTGACCTGTATGAGTAATTTTACACTGTTGTACTGTTTAATTCCTCCCCTCAGAAACAAACTGTAAACGGAGATCGAGTGGTTGTGGATATGAGAAAAATGTGGAGCTGAAGATTAATAAAATTCACTGATGTTGGCATTTTTTTTCCTTCATTTTAGTGTCTTGATTCAAAGATTTCTGATGTGATGTTTACTCTGATCTGAAAATAATCAGATGACCTTAGTGTTTCTTCTAAACATCTTAAATCCTCATGGTGCAACACAAAAGACCAAAATGAGTTGAACTGTTGTTACATGGGGTACTTTTTATTGAGCAGTAAGAACAGCTTCAATAATTGTTATTACTTTTTAGTTACAAAAGTAGGTGATGCCACGTCTGCTAGGCAAGCCCAGCTCAGTGGAGGCTGATCCCAGGATGTTACCAACCAACACAAGAAAACGTGAAAAAAAGGTCAAGGGAAAAAAAAAAACAAAAAAAAACTGGAAGGAAGAAAAGGAGGTGAGCAGAGTCAAGAGTCTCTAGTCGAGCAGCTGTTTCCTCTGCAGGCCAGTCAGCTGGCTCGATTGCACATGAATGGTCGTGAGAAAAACATTAGACTGTTCTCCTTTACTTCTGGGAGGGGATCATGCTGTCGATGGCCTCTCCCTTCTCCAGCTTCTTCTCCATCTCGACCATGAGCTTGACACCATCAACCACCAGCTGAACCTGCTCCACCTCGGAGGAGCCCAGACGGTCAGCGTTGGAGATGTCAAAGACACCACCGACGGAGGCGGTGTCCACACCACCTAAAGAGAGCAGAGGCCAGAGGGTAAGGAAGGGGATTTCACAGGCAACTAGACAGACCAGTGTAGACCAGTGAGGCCCAAAGTGTGGGTCATGGTCCCCTTGTGGGCAGATTGTAAGAGGCCAGTCATAATAAATAAAAAGTTCTTATGTATTTCATTTTTATCTCAGAGTGAGTACTTTACATTATGTTGTTAAAAGCCTAAAATATTACCCAATAGTTGGGCATAATATAGGCAGTTATCATCCTGATTAAAGTCTGTTTCAAAGAATAAAAATCCAAGATATGGCCTTTATTTACTATTTCACATGTTGCTTTAAAAATTGTTCCCTACATATTGCTATTAAAATGTGGAACAAATCCTCCGTGTTACTCTCATGTATTGATCAGAGTTGTGATTAGTTTATTTAAACTTTCTCATATTCTCAGGTTTAACTCCGGTGTTGCATTCTAAAGTTTGGAAGTAACTGCTCTTTCAGTCCTTTCCACATGTTTGTGCTATAAAGTGTAGATTTGCAAACCTGTGCCACGCTTCTGCAGACGCAGCCTGGTGAGGATCTCCTCGAACTTGGGGTGTGTGCTCAGCTTGGGCAGCTTGACGTGGACACCACCACGCAGGCCGGTTCCCAGGTTGGAGGGGCAGGTCAGGATGTAGCCAAGATGCTCGTTCCACATGAAGCCGTGGTTGTGCTTCTTGAAGATCTCCTCAATCTGAAAGGTAAGAGGAGGCAATCAGTGTCAAAAATTACTATCTACAGCCTCACCATTGTTCATTTTGGGTTGTTAATAATATGTACCTTTCCCAGGCCAACACAGAAACGCCTGAAGACCTCCCTCATGTTGCCACCCTTCTGCATGGAGATGACACGCAGGTGATCCTCCTCGTTCACCCAGACCAGGAAGGTCTTGTTGTCGTTGTGCCTGAGAGGAGATAAAAGGATGGAACAGATCAACATCAAACACTAGGGATCTGCTTGTGCAGGTGATGTAGAGGGTGTAAATCCACCCTGAGGGGTTTGAGTGTTTTCACAGCTGACAATTATTGGACAGACTCACCAGATGCCCCTGGCGTCAGGCCAGTCACGGGCCATACCAGCGCAGGTCAGCAGGGGGGAGACGGGCTTGTCAAACAGGAAGTGGTCAGCGATCAGCTGCTCCTGCTCGGCATCGGTCATGGACTTCAGGGGGTAGTACTTTCCCTTGAACTCACCATCCAGGCTGGTCAGAGCTGGAGGGAACAGGATGCAGTCAAGAAATAGCAAGAAATGTACAAACCATGAAGCCACTTGAATTATACTATTGAAATTGTATCAAATTGTGCAAAAACTACAGAAAATGTGATATTTATGAGACAAGAAGCACACAGTCACACCAAGTAGACATCATATACCTAAATGACACAATGCTCTCTGAGATCCAAATTAATGTTTTATCCACATTGTCTTTGCAGTACTTTGCACTTTCTCATGGTCAAAACCAAGGTCACTTAACCTTTTGCGTTGCTCTAATATCTCACCCTCAACGGACAGCTTCTCAATCAGTCTGCGCTCTCCACGGCTGTTGTGGGGGGGCAGGGTGAATCCCTTGATGCTACGGCCAGTACGGACACGGCTGGACAGAACATAGTTGGGGTCCAGGTCGTCACCACCCTGAGTACAAAATGTACACGGTGAACACGGCTGATAGTTGTGTCATGATTTGTACATTGAAACCAGCTCATTTACTGCTTGGAACTAATCATTTCTCTCTGTATTCAAACTTGGTGAAGGTAATGAGGGTTTTTTGTGATGTTATTGTTCTGCTGTACTGCACCTTCAGGTTCTCGAAGTTCAAGTCAGTCTTGTGCTTGTCAGTGGGCTTGTATCCACCATGACGATCGCAGATGACGGGGTCCAGCAGATCCTTGAATACCTCGTAGGACTCCTCATCACCAGCAACACAGCCGACGGTCATGATGAAGGGGTGACCTGGAGATAGAAGGTGACGAGTTTGATCTCAGTAAAAGAAATGCTTGAGTGGGTTCATGGTTGTTAAATGTCATTAAAAAAAAAGCACAGTGTTTTTTCATTCAAGTGTCTCACCAGGGTTATCAACACCGGTCTGGATGACGTCATCCAGGGTGTAACCACTGGGTGTCTGCTTGTCCCTCAGCTTGGCATAGATCTCCTTGGTCAGGACCTTGGCCATATGGTTGTTGTGCTTGGACAGGTCGGGGAACTCCTCCTCAACTTTGTAGTTGAGTTTGAAGTTGTTGTGGGTGTTTCCGAAAGGCATGATTGCTTTTCTAACACTGCAAATGAAGAAAAGCACAGGAATGAGTAACTTTCTCTGAAGTTAGCATTTTACAAGGAAGTCTGAATATGTCACATGCACTTAGATGTATGGGTTATTCTGCAGGACAGCTGCAGTTTCAGTGGTGTCTGATGAGGAATCCTGGTAACAAGTGTCACTCAATTCCCCAAGGATCAAATGTCTGGTTGAAATAGATCAGGGGGAGGAGACCATGCTGGCTGGGTATTTTTAGCACCAGTGTATCTGACTGTATAACCCCAAACCTTTCTCCAAAATGTTCCCAGCTCATACATATAACATTTTAATTCTCATAGCATGCACAAAACTCCAATTCCCTAGTTTTCACTTTGACCCAGTAATACACATGATGAAACCTTCACTGATTTTTCATATATGTCCTTTTTCAGAAACACTTCACATCTTTGCTGAATCCAACTTGCACCCCCCTCTGACTTTAGCTTGATCTGTTCAATTAAAATGTGGCTGTAGCTGTTCTCAGAACGGCTTAGTTCCCATTTAACTTTTATAATCTAAATGCAGAAACCTATCACTATTCAATAACTCGCTTAGTTTTGTCCCGACAAGTTAATCACATGGCTAATAAAACACTTATGCATGCAACACCACCAGTTACATCATTTGAAAAAAAGTCTAAACCAAATCACAACAGTAGTTACATTGCTTCTGACTATTCTCCTCAAGGCTTATGAGGCTAAATTCAATTACTGAGCAGTCAGGGCCTTCAGGCCTAAAGGTCTGCCTACACGTCTCCAACTGTGAAGCACCTGTCCACATTAATCAAATCCCAAAAGGGACAACCATGTGCAGAGCAGACAGCAGCAAACTTGCACACATAGAAATTAAGAATACATGCACTTCTATAGTAAAAATACTTATGTTTCCTTTTAATTAGCTAGGTAATTATTAGACAAATGTGATCAAATTAAATGATATTATTAGATTTCTTGCTCCCAAAGTGCATCATATGACTTAAACTGTGCACTTATCTTTAAATGTAATAATGCCCACTAAAATAGGCAGCAAAACCAGTTATATTTTAATGTTTCTATGAGTGTAGACATGCTCCTTCCTCAGCTTCACAAATGAATATCTGTGACATTACTTTACCTGCACACCAGACAAGAACAGAGGTAACAGTCCTTGGGATCAGATCCTGTTCACCACAGCCAAAATAGGGGTCACCCAACGGGAGAGGTCTTTGCCGCTTGTTTATATACTGGGCAGACACTCAGCCATTGGCCTGGCCATTTTAGTGCCTGCTGGGCCCTCATTGGCTGGAGCCTCTACACTGATACTCCAAACAGTTTATGAAAGGAGCACATTTACATTTCAGTCATCCAAGACGGGTTCTGCAGCTGACCCTCGCCCCCCTCACACACACCTCACCCACGCTTGGCCCATACATAGAACCAGTAGGATAGTGGGTGCATGTGTGAGGAGGAGGAGGTGGTGGTGGTGGGGTGGGGGGGGTGCAAGGATGGGGGTGTAAAGCTGTTCAGGGGAAGCAACTGTAAAAAGCTGAACCTTGCTTTTGCCAAGTCGGCAGTGGAGGTCAGGCCTCCCTGCGTCACGCATTAAGGCGGAAAGACACCGGATTTTATTTTCACTCAAATAAAATGGCTGCCATGGCGTAAAAAAGCTGTCCAACCCCACATATTATCCAGCAGATGGTACAAGTTTTTTCGACTGCTGCCTCGAGAACGACAGAGCTGAATATGTAAATGTGAAATAGTGGATGTGTGACAGATCCCTCCTGGAAATGGGGGAACCTCTACAGAAGGATTGATTCATTTTACAGTATGAGAAGCATGAAAACATAATATTTGATAACATGTTGGGATTGAAGGAGAATGAACACACTTTAAGTTGAGTTTTGTACTCATATGAGTCCACGAGAGTCGTATTTATCTCATTTACAAGTGTTTTATATCAGAAATTTGCTTTTTTTCATCCTTTGCCATTGAATTATACATCTGATTCCATAGTTTTTAGCATCATTTATCATCTAATTCTGTTCTATCATTTCAGCCAATTTTATTCCAACTCATTTCATGCTTATTTTTGTAATTCACAAACACAAATAAAAAAAAACAAAAACAAATGAAACTATACATTTTTGGGGGAAACTTAATAGTAGATGAACATATCAGGATATTGTTTTGAGGCCATTTCAGATTTCTGAGCTTAAGTTTCCAGAAGTGTTTTATTTTGACCTTTGGACAAACCTCTGAACATCCATGGCTCAGGCCAGGTCTAATTAATGCCCCATTATCAGATATCAAATGTTCTGTGGGAATCTAACTGGCAGGTGGAAGATGTTCAAGAAGAAAGTCGATGCCATCTTTGACATTAGCTTCATTACTTCTCCTGATTGATACAGCATTCTGTCATATGTCCCACGCTGTTTTACCAGTGCTATTACTTCACAGCCTGTTCATCTCTTGTAGGTGAGTTTTTTCTTAATAGTTTTTATTCTGTGCATAATTTTGTCTGAAACTACAATACATGACTCAGATGCATCAGTTCGGATCGTGCTCTGATTAACATTAATATCACCACATTCCTGTTTTTTTTTTTGGTTTTTTTTCATATTGATGGGTTCATCCACAGCCCAGATGGTCTGTGGTTCAATCCCTGGTTCCTGTCCACATGTTGAAGCATCCACTGAAGTCGGATTTGTGACTTGAAGTTGGTCGTGACACCTTAAGTAACATGTGAAAACTTAAAGCCATCACTGCTCATACAGCAATAATGACCTTTTTTACATTTTGACATGTTTACATAGTCACATAGCCAGACATACTGAGGAAGTATGAACTTTTTTGTTTTATTTTGTAAAAAATAAAGATAAAATTAGATTCAATACAGAGTATTTTTGGATATTTTATTACACAAACTGAGGCAAGTTGTAAGGTTTGCTTACACTTGAAATATAATGCAACACAAGACTGATTTGTCTTGTGTGTAAAGCAATTTGTAAGATGTGAACTCCTAAAGTAATAAATTTATTTCATCATTACAAAGCCTTAACAAGTGGTGCCAGGCACAACAAACCCAGATTTTTCACCTGATTTACCCTATCTCTTATCATTGCTAAAAAACACATTTTTGGTGACCTTGACTTTGACCTTTGACCTACATTCACCAAAATTTAATGGGATCTATTCTGGACATTCTCACACCTTTCCTGAAAATTTCATGGAAATTGGTCCAGTAGTTTTTGCGTAAAGTTGCTGACAAACAAACAAACAAACAGACAAAGAAAAACAACAACCAAAAACAATAACCTCGCCTCCCCTTCGGGGGGCGGGGTAAAAAGTTGGGACACTGTGTAAAATGTAAATAAAACAGAATGCACTGAATTGCAATCCTCATGAAGCCATGTATTATTCACAAAGGAAAATAGAAAACATATCAAATGACTAAATTGAGAAATTAACCATTTTTGTTGGCAGCAAAATGTCCCTAAAAAGTTGTTTAAGGTCCATGTTTCCACTGTGGATCATTGTCTTGTCTTCTAAAAGCAGTCTGTGGATGTCTGGACCTGAGGAGACCAGTTGATGGAGTTTTGTGAAAGGAATGTCCTGTTCTGGTCTGATATAAGTTTCTAGCTGCTTAACAGTCCTCGGTTGTCTTTGTCATTTTTTATTTCATGATGTGTCAGTTGTGTTCAATTGCTGGAAAGTCTGGTCTTCACATAGACCAGTTCAGGACCTGGATTCTTCTTCTATGAAGCCATATTGTTCATTATGTCTAGATGGGAGCATGTGTTGATCTGAAACCAATACATTTCAGCAGTGATGGTGTCTTTCCATGTGAACAAGAAACCCATTCCATCACCACTAATGCAGCCCCATACCATCACAGATGAAGGCTTTTGACATGAGCACTGACAACAAGCTGGATAACCCCTTGTTTCTTTAGTCCAAAATTCTGTAAAGTTCACATTGCAATTTGTCTGATCTCAGAACAGTTCAGTCCATTTTTAATGAGCTTCGGTTCAGAAAAAATGGCAGCGTTTTTGGATCATGTTCTTCTTCACATGATAGAGCTTTAACATGCATTCATGGCTGTCAAACTGTTTTCACAGACTAATTTCTACAAGTGTTCCTCATATAGTGTTTTTCCATAACAGAATCATGTCTGAGGACCTGAAGATCTCAAGGAGCTGGTATTGAATTTCAGTCTTATCCCTTGTGCACAGAGATTTCTTTAGATTTTCTGAATCTTTATGCTATTTTATGTACTGTAGATGATGAGATATTAAATGTCCTCACCCCTTTTTTGGAGACATGTTACCACCATCAATCATTTTATTTGTTCTATTGTGGATAAAATATGAGTTTATTAGGTTTACAAATCACATTTATGAATTTACAAATTCCTTGCATTCTGTTTCTATTTTTATAGTGGCCCAACTGTTTTTTGGAATTGGGGTTATACCTGCATCATATTTCACATGTTTGACGAGAACATTAAGTGTGTATTTTTTCAGTTTAATGCAAGTTGGCAGATGAATCTTTTAATAATATATTCAGAACATTTTGGTGTCATAGGTGTGATTCAACATGTTTCACCACTGACTGGACGAACTGATCCCAGATCGAAAGGTGCAGACGTTCATAAAGTCGCTGAACTGAGATGTATCCATATTAAAGGACAGCGATAACGCCACTGATCACTACAACACTTTAACACTATAGACACGTCATTAACTTAAATTGGTTTTCCACAGGAGCGTCACCAAGGCGGCATTCCCACAGGGGGGCATCCCATCAGGCCACCCCGTCTGTGGGATGCCCCCCATCAACCCACCCAGCAGCTGCCTGGCTCACACCTGCTTCTTCCACTCGCTCATATCATTACCGCTGCATGTCAGCATGTCTGTACCATATAACACACCCCTCCACCTACTCTAATCCAACCCTGCTGCACACTTCTGACATTTTGGCAACTACGACTATTTGTTCTCAATCTCATCTCGTCCACTGCCAGTTTCTTTCCTCCTGTTTTTGTCCATGCGGCGTCCAGAGATGTAGGCAGGTCCAGTGTCAGCTGGTCACAGTGCCTTTGCCCTGAATTGAAGCCGTGTCTCCTGTTACACAGCTGTCTTCTGCCTGTCCTTAAAGCGAGAGGTTACCAAATTAGACTCTATGCATTTTTTCACTTTCAATCTGACTCTTTTTCCTGTTTTATGTGAGCATATATTGCAGAAAAATGTACATACTTGCATTGCAAAAAGGAAAATTAAGACATTTGGAGTGTAATTATGGTTTGAGATTCACAATAAGGGTGGCCAGGCTTTAATGTCTGGTGAGATTAGCTGGGACTGTGAGCATGGGAAGTTGAATCATCTGCAAATGAGACACCAGAGACATCGGCTGGCTGTTGACATGTTATCCACAGTGTTTGAATAATGTCAGTCTAGAACAGTTATGCAACAAGGGAGTGATATGATGCATATGAAACTCACAGTCATGTTGGAGTTCCTCAGTGTTCACAAGACACTGAATCCCCAGCAGGAAGCAGAGAATATGCACAATTTACAGCTGGGGTGAATGCCAGGTTAATGCATGGAGCTGACAGTGTGTATGTGCTGGGGAGAATGATTTAAGATACTTTTAAGTGAGAAATGTTTATGGATAGTTGTATGTCTGTGTTACAGCCCGCATAGTGTGCGAACTTCAAGCATTTGTGTCTTCTTATCCCACTGAGGGTGTCAGAGGAGGAGAGAATTAGTTTGTGGCCGTGCAGGACACCTTCTTGAAACATATACAGCTTGACCCCTGGAAAGAATTCATGCCAACTGCTCAGACCTGTGTCAGAATAGCTCAGTGTGAAGCTGCCACGGTGTCCAGTGCTACATTCTGAGCATTATGTAAAAGCAAATTATATAAGTTTGTTTGAGGTGCAGAGAAAGATAAATGTGAAAGCATCTGCCAAGACGAGTGAGCAGATTTTGAAGTACTGGAATTTTGATTCAGTCTAGTGAAATGAAACATACAAGTTTATGTACCTGGCAGCTAAATAAAGTGACGTAGTAATCATCTATTAATATCACCTTTATGGAGGATTATATTTAAAGCCACACACCTGTCTTCAGAGAACCACCTCACATATGGATCATATACAACAATGAGATTCCTAATCTCTCTTTTTGTGATATTTTGGATTGATGATCGTACTTATCATAGATCTGTGAGCAGATATAACACACACCAAACTGTCTTTTGCTCACGGCAGTGTTGTACTTGTTGCAGTACTTAGTGGAGTGTTAGTGTTTGGTCTCACTCTATTGAAACTAAAGCCTCCAGGGTCACGTGTACATAGTGTGCTCAGGACGAGGCTATATTTATACCAGGCTGGCTGTTCCATCTGTACCCTGTCAAGCAGGAGCCCGTACCCACCGAGGACCCAGATTCAATTTCATCGAGTCAGTTCTTTGACGTTCAGATCAGACTAGATATCTCTTAACTTCGGTTAAACTCCTGAACCAGACCTTGAAAAATTAGATTTGGAAAAAAGAGAGAGCTGTACAACTAATAGTTATGTGTCTGAGTGAAATGTTGATGCCACACTAATGATGGATTTCTCTCAAGTTTCAAGGAGCAATATTAGAGAACATACTTGCAGGAAATGATGGCTGCATGGTCTAAGTAACAAAAACTGCAGTGTTTTCAGACTTATGGTCAAAGAAAACCAGTTGTAGCTACACCATTCCATACTTCATACTGATGTCCTTTCAAGATGTATTTCTCTGTCTCTTGAAGGTACAGTTGAGACACACTGTGAAAATTATGAAGAAATGTAAAATTCAAACTAATGATTGCATCTTTTAGTCGTTGAAGGTCTCTTAGACTAATGCCAAAAATATACAGCTCCCAACATGTTATTTCAACAGCGGATGCATTCAATAAATGTCCAATATAGAGTCTGAAACACAGTGTTAAACTAAACATAAAAATATTAAATACAACATAAACAATAAATATCATGTACCTTTTTATGCATCTTGAGCATGTGTAGGATTAACATCATCTTGGAGCTGCTGTGTCTGTAAACATGTCCGTTTGGCTTTTTAACCCCTAATGTCTTTGTGGTGCTCATTTCTGTTCTGGTCATGTGATCCACACACAGCATAAACTGTTAATTTCAAACCAAACATTGTTTTACAGGTATGTTTTTAACTCACCATTTACCAATTTCACAGTCTTTATCCACTTTTAATCCAAAAAATGTATCATGAGAAATGTATAAAAAATAAACTTCCCGGAAAAACTGTTTTACTTACAGTTACACAAGTGTGAATCCATTTTGAAAAAAAAAAATATGAATGGAGTTAAGAGATGCTGTTACAAGTCATTTTCAACACTTTTCATTGGTTAGATTTTTCTAAAACCGTCAGGCCAACACAAAGACTGACCAATAGAATCATTTTATGACGAAAATGGACTTACAAGGTTTCCGCCCAACAGCAATGATATCCATAAACATCCCTAAACAACGTAATTCTAATGTTTTAAGTCAGTATTTGTCAGAATCACCCATTTTTAGTCTGAGATTTCAAGTTTCTTTGCATATTCTCTGCCAGTCTGTCACTTCGCACATCAGTCCCCCTGTTTTCAGTGCAAATTCAGGGCTATGTCAAAAACGCATGGTTAAAGGGTTATTAAGAGCACAGTAGGTGCAGTGGTGTCAGGGGTGTGGTGATTGTCCATAACCATAAAGTATTAAAATGTGAGTCATGTAGGTGCTGTTTCTTGGCCGTCTCAATAGGATTAACTAAAACACACATGAACGCAATGTGCTCCAGTTGAAAAATGTTTATTTAAGCATATCAAATATGTATGAGTGCAACCGGATGAATAGAGGGCCGGCATTGTAGAGGCACAGAGTTCAGTGTGTTACTATGGCTCAATGAACATGTGATATGACCGTAAATAACACGCTGTACAGCACAATGTCACAGGCATCCACACCTGGCTCCAAGTCAAGTCCATAGGGAGAATATACCGTATAGATCACACATGCATATGTCTATATAGGTGTCACCTTTCTCTATTTTTCCCCGGTTATGTTTTTATTTATTCAACTGATTTGACTCAATGTTAAAATCATCAGTATAAGTACTGATGTTTTCACATTGTCGTACATCCATTTGTTGAGCAAATAATCATGTACGTCATTAGAAGTAAAAGTAAATTTAAGTATGAGAAGAAAAGCTCAGTGTTTTATTATTATCTCTGATGTTTTTCATTCATTTTCATTGCTGTATTGAGCTCCTTTGCGTGACTCTGTGCATTATTCCTAGTATCACTGTCCTGTGAGACTCGCATGTTTTGTAAAAGTCACCTTTTCCTGAACTCAGAAAAACTGGCCTGGTTTCAGCTTCATGATGATGCATTTTCAGTGACTCCAAGAATGGTTTAAAAGTTTATTCAGCTTAAGAAGGAGGAGAATTCTCACAACACATAATAGAACAATTAATCCTTCTGTTTATCAGCAGGTGGTAAAAGTACACACATTCTTTACCCAAGGTGAAGTATACATGTTTGTGTTAAAAACGACAAGAAAAATAACAAGTACAGGCTCTGAAATGCACTTGAAGTAAAACTAAACCTCGTGTCATACTGATAAATTGCAGACCATTTAATCATACATACATAATGAACATTGCCTTCATTATCTTGTATTTCTTTTTATGCACAGATGAATAAATCAATGGGTTGTCTTTCCTATGTTTTACCAGTTTAATTGTATGTTAAATTGAACACATGCAAAAAACATTAATGTCAGAGAGAACTTAACTAAAAGATCAAATCACTCTGTCATCGGCAAGTAAGCACAAACATAAAACATCCACAAATTCAAATTAGTCACTAAAGTTACTCTTAAATAAAACACTCTTATACGATCACATAAAACACATATAGATGGTAAGCATGTTCTACAATCACCATCCCATCAACTAAAGTTAACCCTCAAACACCCAAACATTCGCTGCAGACCAAAAGCATCTGCACATTTAAAAGGTTTAATACGTGTTGATCCACAAATCCTATCAATACATGTAAATAACTGAGGTAAAATGCAGTTTGTCATCTTTTCATGGTCATCAGATATGAATTGATTCACCAGTACAACCCATGTAGTTTGATAAATGACAGTGGATGGAGACACTTGTTTTATATTTAGTTGAAAATATATTTTGCCGCAAAAAGTGCATTTTCTTCAGTTTTCAGTGTTCTAATATACTTTTTGAATATACATATACAATATCAGCAAATTAAATGCAAAAAAATACCTGATTTTGACCAAAAAAAAAAAAAAAAGCAAAAGGCAGAGGATAATATAATAAATCACTTGTTTGTTTGTTTATTTATTTATTTTGAATATTACATATACAAATCAAATAACAAAACATGTATATAAAAAGAAAGTCAAACATCCAAAAAGGAGCAGGATGAAGTTTAATATATAATCTCCCGCCCCTTTACTCCATCCTTCACCTGCCCTAAATTCCTATGTCAGATTCCCTTAGGTAACTCAAAAATCCTCCCATATCAGACTAAATTCTGACTTTGCACAAAACACAAAATTGCTAAACATATCAAGGATAGACTGTCCATTTTGCAGCAGCATTTCACATTTAAAATAAACTCTATCCTTTTCATAGCCGTGATAGTGCACATATTAAAACAAAAATAAACTCTATCCATTTCATAACAAAATACACATATAAAATAAATAAATAAACTATGTCCTTTTCGTGACAATAATACGCATATCAGAAACAAAAGTACACTATTTGTTTCATAATAATAATGCACAAAAATAAACTGTTATTTCTTAGCACTAAATGATACTTAATGTTTCGTCCGGCCTAGGGGATAACCCAGACACACATAATGTGCTCCCTTGTCCTTCCCCAACTCCCAAGCACAATTGCCAGATGAGAAAACTATGGTCCAAAAATGTATTTATTTGTATACGTCAATAAAGTTCAGGGAGGGCCCCAACAACAAAACAATAAATAAAACAGTCTGTTAATTCAAACTAAATTATGTTTAAAAAAAAAAAAAATTCAGGAAATAAAAATACAACTCCCTAAATCAAAAACAGGAGAAAAAGGTTTAAAACAAAAGAGCCACTCTCCCCTACCAGAGATTTGGACTGTGATCAGAATTACTATTTACATATAT
>JAPQRP010000008.1:14056213-14096103 GCA_037367295.1 Apogon hyalosoma | reverse complement strand
CAAAGCAAAGACAAAGTTGAAACACAAGTGCTGTCCACTAGAATACACACAGACAGTTGGGAGCAGGGCAGGGATGAATGAAAGAGAGAGAGAGAGAGAGAGAGAGAGAGAGAGAGAGAGAGAGAGCTGCTGCGGCCGGTGCCATTTTTGAAGGCTGCTCTCAATTTGGCTCCACCAATCGCTTCATTCATCTGAAGAGAAAACAACAGAAACAGAAAAGGCACAGAAACCCTACAGGGCTGGAGAAAAACAACAGCACATCACATACATGCACAAATACAAACCTATTATTATGACCTTTTTACACTTAGTAAAAGTTAAATGTAGGGAAAAATTAATTTTTAACATCACAATGGTTCTTGGTCTTTAAGTTTAAATTGCAGGATGATGCGGTAATAAAATGATTTGTCCAATTAATATGAGCAACGCTGGTGACATAAAATGCATTATTTCACCTAATCAGAAAACAAATGAACATCTAGCCATGTTTTCAGCTTATCTAGGAGCTGATTCCATCTCCTATTGGCTTTGAAAGAGAAGGCAGAGCTTCTACAATGGATTTTTTGATGTTGGGAAGGTGTGCAATGATGCAAAATAAGAATAATAAACAATGAATCCTTTCAGATGCATTATAATGAGAACATTGTGACAGTGCAAGGAATATATAGGACAGATATTGGTGTTAAAATGTAGTCAGAAATTAAATACTCAAGTAAAATAGCTGAGCATCCTAGATTGGTGGTTTTTGCAGGACAAAAATCAGATGAAAACTGTAATGAGGGACGGAAATGAAGCAAATGTGGAGGAGTACAAAGAGTGATATTTGTCTGTAAGATGCAATACAGCAGGAGCATAAAGTACAAGTACCTCAAACATACCCTTAAGTCTGTGAGGTACCTAGTTACATCCCCCTGCTGCGCACTGATGCTTTAACGTGGCCTCAAAACTTAATGAGGGTTAATTAGTCAAACTATTCCAGAGGCTTCTCCTTCATCCCCAAGAGCAGAGTTAATGTTTGCCTTATCCCTCCTGCAGAAGTAAATGTGTTTGTTCAACTGTTTCCCCACTTTGAATGGATTAACTCTCAAATTATCAGGCAGGAGCACACGGGCCTGTAAAGTTTAAACCCACAATGCAAAGGGGCTCCAAGGGGGCGGGGGTTGGCGACAGGTGCCAGCTGTCCCAAAAATGACACCACCAGGTGTACGTTTATGTGGGCTGACTTATCCCTGTTGCAGTGAAGATCTTGGTTTAGCTGCAGGAGATCTTTTTTTTTCTTTTTTTTTGTTTATTGTTTACTACGTTATAACCGTCCTCAGAGAATTTTGTCATATGATCTAGTTGAACTCATTAAGAATATTCCTCCCTGGGGACAACTAAACTCAAACTGACACTGCTGAAGTTCACCAAGCTTCACTGTAGAAGATTAAAGAAGTCAACACATGATGGGTTTCCTGTGAGACACCTGTCATTACTGTAACTCGTGTCATACAATTGGCACTCGTGATCACATTGCGTATAACGTCTGTTACATAATCGTACAGCGTCCTTCTTTGCCCTCGGTCAAAATGTACCACACAAAATAGTCACACAAAGAACTTTGGTTTTTTTCCTTGAAATACATGCACGTCCCAGTGTTTGCATTGTAGGAGAATCCACTTGGTGTCAAATATAAGGCCCGTGGCCCAAAACTGGCCTAGCATGGGGGGTCCAATCAGACCAACAGGACAAATTTGCAAAGTGCAAAAATTACGCTGAAGATATTAACAGTCAAGGATGGTGAACTCGTTTTAGTTCAGGGGTCACATACAAACCACATATGAGCTCAAGTAAAACAAGTGGTGCCAGGTGCAACAAACCCTGCCCCTCGCACATATTTCACCCATTATAAGTAAATGAAAGATTTTAAAAATTCATAAAAAATCGTAGCTTTGATCTACTGCTCCCAAAATCTAATGAGATCCCTTCTGGATCACTGGTAATCTATAAACACAATTTGGTATGAATTCATCCAATAGTTTTGCTGCTACAGACATTTGAAATTTTGTGGATTATAAGTAAATGAGGGGAAAAAGATATTAAAAATTCTTTTAAAAAATTGTAGCTTTGACCTACTTTTCCCAAAATGTAATGACATCTATTCTATGTCACTGGCAATCTATAAACCAAATTTGGTAGGAATTCAACCAGTAGTTTTTCTGCTAGTGTTAAAAAAAAACAAAACAAAAAAAAACAAAAACAATACCCCTTGCCTCTCCTTCAGGGGACAGGGTAATAATATCATAATAACTTATAAATAATGACAACTCCAAATTTTGTTATTGCTTTAATGTGAAAAAACAAAAACTTTATTATGAAAGTATTTATATATACAAACTATCCTTTCACGCTGAATAACCTGAACAACATGAAATGTCTTAAGAAAAATAAATGCAATTTTAACAACATAATGCTTGTAAATCCTGAAGAATAGAGACTAGATTTAACTTGTAAATATTAGATTTTTATCCTTCTTGTTTTTGTCTCTTGACACCTTGACCAAGGGGTGTCAAACATGCGGCCCTGGGGCCAAAACTGGCCCACCAAAGGGTCAAATCTGGCCCCTGGGATGAATTTGTCAAATGCAAAATTTACACTGAAGATATTAACTATGTAGGGTGTCAAACTCCTTTTAGTTCAGGGACCACATACAGATGGATTCAGTCATAAGTGGGTCAGACCAGTAAAATACTATCATAATAACCTAGACTTAATGGCAGCCCTAAACTTTTATCTTTGTTTTAGTGTAAAAACAAAAAGAGAAAATTACATGGAAATGTTTACATTTACAAAATATCCTTCCACAATAAAATGTGAACCTGAAATGTATTAAGAGAAGTGTCATTTTAACAATATTCTGCCTGTTACTAAGTGTTTTGTGCATTTTTAGATACAGTGTGATCTGAAAGTTGTGTTAATAATAACCTGAGACAATATGTTTGAAACTGCACTTATTTTTCTTAAGAAATGTCAGGTTGTATATGGTTGTTCATGTTATTCACATTTTCATAATGTCATTTAACTTTTTTCACACTAAAATAAAGAGAAAGGTTTGGATTATTTTGTATAGATTGTTATACCTACTATTTTACGGGTCTGATGTATGAGGCCCCTGAACTAAAATGAGTTTGACAGCTCTGCTTTATATATTCTAAGGCCCTGAAACAGCTTCATGTTCAGACTCTGCTGCCCCCTGTGGTTGCTCTAGCCCCCTCCTCACCACAAACCCCCCCAGCCTCAGCCTGTTCTTATGTCACAGGCAGCTGAACTATAAATGCACCTCCATGACGTCAAAAAACAGACATATGACAGGACATTCATTTAGCTTTAAATCTATTTAAATAAGACGACACATTAATCATACTGACAGATTCCTAACATGCAAACAGAAGATTAGTGGCGGTAATCAAGAGCATTTACTCATGTGCTGCACTTTACTTGAGTATTTTTATTGTATATAGCTGTGTACTTATACTGCAATTCATCTGAGATGCAAATATACTATATATTTACTTTACTTTTCTGATTAGTTTCTTCTCCAGTGAAAACCATGGACAGTACTGATCAAAAAGTGTCTTATTTTAACAGGAGCATTATGTGCATGCGTTTCTCAGTCTCTGCAACAATTGAATCACAGAGGAAATATGTAGACAAAATTAAAAATAAGAATTGTATAAAGTATTTGATGTGACCTCCCTTTGGATTTATCATGTCTTGGACTCACTATAAGATTTACCGGACTAAACTTCTGCTGTTTTACACCAAGTTTTATCAACATGTTAGATAGTTCTTATTTTTGAGTTTTTTTCTTGGGAAAACAGAAGTCAAACTAAAAGCTGATGTCTGTAGAAGCCATTTACAATATGTTTTTGTGAGTTTTTATCACTGCACAGTTTTCAAGATATATGCTTTTTAGCTGAGTGAATATACTCAAATGTTACCAATTAAAAATATTTGCATTTCTTTGCATTTTCTGGATGTATCTTAATAGACAGAGAACTTAATGTTAGCTCATTGTAAATCGGTAAAAACAACACAGCTAAATGTGTGAGCAGACTTTTTACAGTGTTCTAGTTCCACCCTCAAAGAATGACAGATGATACATTCATCTATGGGTTGATGAAACATTCCTCCGTCTTATGAGGAATCACCTCTTTCAAAACCCTTTTGGATTCTTTGGAAAATATTTCATCACAAAGTTGAAACCAGACCTGTTTTTCTGAACTTTTGACTGAGGTCATGACATGACTTGTTGAGTTTCATGGTTCCCACAGAACATAGACACAAAAACACAGGATGATTTTACAGAATATGATGAACTGATGTAGATTAAACTACCAACAGTTTATAAACTCAGTCAAATGAGCTTAAGCTTAAACATGTAGATTAATATAAATAAACATTAACACATTATATATAATGGTGAAACTAACCATTTTGGTGCAAATGACTGTTTTTCTTTTCATACTTTAATGTAGTATCAGAAAAACATACTTAATTATACGTAGTTTTATAGGTAAAAGATCTGAGAACTTCTTTTTTCAATAGACTTAAGACATTTTAAGTATCTTTGATATGCATACAAAGCAGAAATGTCTGAGTGGTAACTCGATTACTCAAGTAAGGTTTTGGATGCAGATTATTTACTTGTAGTGGAGTATTTCCACAGCATGTTATTACCTGAGTAAAAGATCTGAATACTTCCACCATCACTGACGTCTGAAATCCAGCATTCTGTATTTTTAGGTATAAGATGCTATAGTTTAATGAAGACAATATATCTAATACAGACTGTGTGTTTAAAATTAGATCCAGACGGAACCTGAAGAAAAATTTAGAAAATAAGCAATTATTTAGTTGTCGTTAATAAAATGACCTAAAAAGGCCTGTTTCTCTGCAGATATGACACTATCCTAAGGACTGTCCTAAGGATCACCATAGTTTCAGTCAGTTATGGTGTAATATGAGGTTTACTGTCAACTATTTAATTCCACTGTTATCCACAAGGGGGAGACATTTGTTACGTATACAAGAAGTCTGTGTAGGTTCTGATTTGCCCAGGTCACAGTTCTTCTTGGTAGTTCTAGGTTCAACTGGACTGATTTTTCAGTTTTGAAAATGTTTCATCTCTCATCCAAGAGACTTCCTCAGTTCTAATGAAAAATGTATATGAGGTGTTGAGTGAGTCCTGTACTGTCATCTGTCCATCAAGTCAATAAAAATGCCTTTAAAGATAAATATCACTCTGCACTGATCTAAAATCACAAACATCATCACTCACTGTGAATAATAGGTTGTCTTTATTTTGGTGTTTTATTATTAGACTGAGACTGAAGAGGTAGTAATAGTAGTTTTAGTGTTCTGAACAGTGGCTGCTTTTTACCTTTGACCTCTAAGGTTGAAGAAACAAAGATCAGTTTAACATCATATAATAATGTCATCACCTTTAGCAGCAGACAATGACCTTTTCAATGTGTTCAAGTAGTTTTATTCAGCTGCTCATGGCCAATATGCAGAATTCCAAATCTATCTGATCAAAAACTTCAAGTAATTTCATTCATGCCTTACTCGCCACCATTATAATGTGCATTTTTCCATTTTAAATGTACACACCCCACTTGACCTGAGTTTGCTCAAACATCATACGAATGCAAAGGTCAAAGTGTTTGTTTCTCTACTGTAACTGTATTGTAATCATAACAGGGCAAAGTGCTTCAACAAACGGTAAAGACATGAGGCAGCTGCTGATTCTGACTGATAAAACTGTTGAATATGTCACATATTTCTCAAGGGTGTGTCCGGTCAGGAGCTTGTCACTGGACAAAGCAGACAATTTATTTGTCACTTATTATTGGTCATTTGATGTTATTTGTTTGCTATATTTCACAAATTATTTCATATATATATATATTTCATTGCAGACATTTGAATGAAAATTATGCAGCTTTTCATAGAAAAAAAATCGTAGATAAAGGTTCCTTTTAAAGTATGTTTCATATACAGAAGTAAATTCAGTTTGCTTTCCAAAGGTGTTTTATTTTTCAAGCACAAGATAAAGAATCTATGGCATTTCATCTCACACGCCCTTCAATATAATGACACATGTTCTTTAACAGTTTTATTAAACAGGCTTTATCAAGTATTTGCCCTCACACTAAAGTTTTGTGACATTTCTTGGTCTCAGAATAATTAACAATAAATAAATAAATAAATAAATATATTATTATTATTATTATTATTGTTGTTGTTGTTGTTGTTGTTGTTGTTGTTATTATCATCATCATTATTGTTATTATTATTGTTAATAATAATAATAATAATAATAATAATAATAATAATAATAAAAATAGGTTGTATTTCATGTCCTACTGTGACTTTAAGTATTTTGCTTACATTGCGCCACCGGGGTGTGGCGTTCACGGACCTTACGCTAAAAACACCCGTGGACTTCCTGTTTGACTCACTGGAGGTTCCACAGTTCTTCCCGGCACCATGTCTGCAGCTGAATGGAGGAAGAGATTTGAGGATGAGTGGGGTCTGAAGGGCGCGCCGATGCCCGACGGCCTGGACTGGAAGGCGGTGTATGAGGCCAAACCATTCGGGAAGAATTTACTGAAGAACTCAACGCCTCACGGTACCAAAACAATGACACAAACACTAACAGATGGTGACAGGAGACAGGACTGATCCAGAGATCACACAGGGAAAGTTTATCACAGGTTTAACACAGATTCAGCCCTGATTTCACACAATATAGAGTGAAATGAACTAATTTTAGTCCTAAACTGATCATTAAGTGATTTAAGTATGATTTTAATGTACAAAGTGTTCATTTTACGATTTGTTAAATGCAGGTGTGACACAAACTTCCTTTTGTACTTTTTTCATCACCACATTTTTGCAATCACATCTGTGCAATTAAAGTTTGCAGAAGTCTTAATGCAATGAAGAAGCCCTACTTCTGCTTTTTGAAGGATTAATACCTAATGTTTTAATCATTAGCTGTTTGAGTTGCTTTTAGATGTCGATATTTTATCATTTAGGGTCTGGAGCAGGAATGTCAAATTCATTTTAGTTCAGTGGCCACATTCAGATCAATGACATGTCAAGTGAGCTGGACCAGTTAAATAATAGCATAATAACCTAGAAATAATCTCAGCTCCAAACTTTTTTTCTGTTTTGCTGTGAAAAAAGTACAATTGCATTGTTAACATGTTTACATTTTAAAACTATCCTTTAAAAAATGTGAATAGCAGGAACAACCATGAACAGCCAGAAATTTCTTGGGGAAATAAGTACAATTATAATGATATTTATAGATTATTATGACAGTATTTCACTGGGCCGAGCCACATGAGATCGAATTGCTCTGTAGGTGGCCCCTATATTAAATGCTTTTGACACCATTAAGTGTTAATTTCTTCAGTATATTGGACCCTTTGACGTGCCAGATGTTTAACCCTCCTGGTCTAAAGTGTATCTATAGGAGTCCTCTGTAGACTCTAGACTCTAATACTGAAGTCTTATCTGTTTAAATAAACCATAAACCTCAGTAAAACGTCTATTGGGAACCAGCTGTCCATTATATTTGCAAAATAATGCTGCTTAAAAGTACAGTATTGGCAAAGACAAGGGTGCTTAGAGTCTATAGTGCTGCTAAACTATAGGAACATTTTATCTCAGCAAATTATTTTATTCTTTTCTAAATAATTTCTGCTTCCATGTGAAAAGAGGTTTGCTAGATTGAAAGGGGTTGAAATACAGATGGAAAATTTGTTAAAAGATATGGTATCCAGATTTGATCTAATAGAGACTGACAAATACATATACAGTATGTGGTCATTAGAACTTTACTAAACTAACAAACAGAATGTTGGACTAGGACTTTTACACAGTACTGTTTATAAAAATATTAATGCACCAATACCCGGTGCATTAGAATCCAATCCAATTTGAAGAACTGTGCATAGGAATAAAGAGGAGGGTCACATAATGCAAAAACAGTGAAAATACAATATCCAGCTAGGTAGTAAAGATGAGTTATAAGATGTGCTTTAAAAACAGACAGGTAGCCGGAATAGAAACTAAAATAAACCTTCCATTTACTTCATCATCTGTCAGGTTTTTGACCTTCTTGACCCTTAGTTTTGCAGCTTTCAAGTGGATGAATTTGTGTCAGAAGCTCTTACTTTGTTGACCTTTTTTTGCGAGACACTGCCTGATTTTTAGGTATTACAAAAATCTTTTATATTGAAGAATTCCTGTTCTGCAATTAATGTAAAATCAGGTTTTACATCAGAAGAAGCAGGAGGTTGTGTTTGAGAATCAGTGCACCTTCTTCTTCTTCTTCTTCTGTAACCAGTGTCTTTGAAGGTGATTGATGTTTATGTCCAGGTGACTAATACCTGTGTTTTGTTGCTTTTTACATAACCATCTGAATCTGTCAGGATGATATAGTATTAAACTCTGGGATGTTTACAGTGGGATTACGGTGGGTGTGACACCTTAAACAGTCACCTCTTTGTCTCCGTTTATACACAGGATTAAGTAAAGACAACCCCCCACCTGAACCAGATCTGCCTGAAGCACCGGACCGTGGACCTCCACGTTTCCAACCTGAGGGTGAGACAGAAGACAACGTGGTGTTTCTGAACGAGACAATGGACAGGAGTGTTTTTTATGTTTCAGGGAAATAAATAACGTCTCTGGTTGACAGGTGACTTCAGCGGCTGGATCACAAGCAGCGAGGTTCTTCCTTATGACACCAGCGGTATCCCAGAAGGAGTAGTGATCTGTGCACTGCCTCAGTACAGGTCAGTCCACAGTAGAACCACATTAGAAACTACAGCTGTGATGGTGTTGAAACACTGAACAGAACACATGCCATGAATACTGAAACACACAGATCCTAATGCCACTGTCAGCTGTTCAGGAAAGAGCAAATGGATTCAGATTCACACTGTCTGTACAAATTAACAAACAAAATAAACAAAATATACAGTGGTGGAAAGAAGTTTCTGGACATCCCATGACTTTGTGATTGTATTGCATTAAGAATCACTCTCAACCTGTTTCATCCAACTGACAACATGACTGGTTATTTAACTGTTTTATGAGTCTATGAAATATGGTAATTGCATTGTTGTCGTTGTTAGTTCCCTTCACTTTGCATTGCAATGTTATCTATATATATTTAATAAAGTTCTGAACACACTTGTGACCTAGTTATAACATGTTACACATGTTATAAGTGTAGGTTATTCTTAATTTTTGTATGTGCGATAGGATTTTATAAAATGAAGAATTTGTGTAAAATGCTGTTTTCCATTGACACCAATTGTTTCAGAATGTAAAACCTACATTTTCACTAACATAACCAGCATGAAATAAAGAAAAAAGTCATACATAGCATGTGTCAAGAGTGGAAATTTGGGATTAACTGGGTTAAGTCATTGAACTTTGCCAAGTATTGTTCTATTCTCCAAAATCTCCCCATGCTCCCTTCTGCACGTGCTCTGTTCCACTGAAGTCAAAACTGGATGTTTCAGCAAATAATGAAACACATCCAGCTTATGGCATGTTGAAACTGTCTGCAATTTAGTTTGGTTATTTTTTTCTTGTTAACGATAAGCAAAAAATAAATCATTTGCATTTGTTTGTGTCTGTCTCATGCAGCCACACTTGTTGAAACAAAAAAAGATTTTTCTGCAAATATTTAATGATAATGTTTTAGATTGTGTCAAATTTTAAGGATGTTCGAAAACTTTTTTCCACTACTGTATGAAATTACAAGTCAAATCAAATGTCAGTACTGCTGAATTGTTTTTCAAATAAACATAAATCAGGCTTAGCTTTTTATAGATAGAAAGTAAAAGTTAAACTGTTACAATAAACACAGAAGAAAAATAAAATTATGAGCTGTAATAGAAAGTAACAGGTTTTTTTAAATAGACTTTTTTCATTTTTTTTCTCTATTGGAGGAAAAAGGCTTTACAGGTGAAAAGGGGTGGAGTTTCTATAAATAGAACCCATGTCCCGCCCCTTCCACTGTGTTAAATGGGACCAAACCTCTGAAAAATACGATTGGTGATCAATGGAGAGAGATCAATAATTTTTTGATTCTGTCTGAATTGTGTCACCATTTACACATGCGATGTTTGGCTGTTTAGCCTCTGGCTGCAGCTGTCCGTGTTGCCATGGTAACATTGTGCAAAATAAACATACTGTATTCATGTAACCAAAAATACATCAGCTAGACCAGTTTTCTGAAACCAACATGACTCAAACAACAAGCACTTAAATGGGCAAATATCTAAAATATAAAAATAAAATGAAGTAATGAGGACATAGAAAGGGAGGAAAAGACTATAGAAATTTAAAAAAAAAAAGCCAAAAACTAATTACTGATCATGCTTTACAGAGTGGGAAGAAATATCTATCAATGATAATGCTTATTATTATATTTATCACCACTAACATCCAGTGTTTTCAGAGCCATACTGTAGTTTACAACTGAAAGCATTCTATCTGCACTCTTCTCTTTTATTTTAATTATTATTTATGTTTTATTGATTATATTTTAATTGTGTGTTTTTAACTTCTTTTCCATTTTTGTAAAGCACTGTGAATTGTTCTGTGTATGAATCGTGCTATATAAATAAATTTTTACTTGCCTTGCCTAGTTTAGGAATGCTTGTATGAGAGTCTGCGTAATCTAAAACTGATTCCAAAAAGTCCGCTCAGTAAAAATCCTGCAGATTAAAACCTTCATTTTCTGTTTTCATTAACTCCCCAGCTCTGTTACGTGCTCTGAATTCATGAGTTTTCAGATTTACCCTCAGATGTCAGGCTTCTCCTGAGATGGCGTCTTCTGCTTCATGTTTTGTTCTTCCGTCCTCAGCTGGTTTTCCATGGAGCAGGTTGTGGATCTGAAGGCTGAAGGACTGTGGGAGCAGCTGATGGATGAGTTTCAGCCTGAAATTGTCATCGAAGACTGGTGGGTCATTGAACGCACCGCTCCTCCTGCATTCACTCATGTGGAGATTATTTAACACCGTCACATATTTCAAGTACAAAAGGAGGTTCAACGGTAGCATTTATGTGGATGAATAATAATGAAAACATCATGTACACTATTTCAGATTTGTGTCAAGAGGCAAATTTTCTTTCACATAAGAAAAGTTTATTCTTCATTTACTCAGGAGTCATTGAGTTCAAGATTACATTCACTAGAGAGACATATGTGTTAAAATATTTATTTATGGTTTATGTGATAGTGACACATACATGTACATTGACAAACAGTAACTCCATATAAGCATCATAGTGTTTGTTTTTGATGTTAATTTGCAGCAGTTTTCTCCAGGGGGAATTTCACAGAAGCAAAAAAGTAAAATATGAAGCATGACCCGAATACAGTTTGATAGAAATACAGGAAAATATTGCAATGCTCATTAAAACAGGAGTACAACAGGACACCGACAATACACATTTGATGCACATTACATTGAGGATTAGACATAATAAATATATGTTGTTGCTGAATAAAACCGGATTCAGTGATTCTGTTGAAGTTCATAACGGATTTCAGATGATTTATTCCTTTCACAGAGAAAGATGTTTGAGCAAAATATGTTTTAAAGAATGAAACTGTGGTGGATCGGCTGCAGCTTTACAGTTTATGTCTTAATTTAGAAATGCATAAAAAAAACAACACTAATTCCGTGTTTCCTGCCATATTAGAGAGCAATAGTAGTTGTAAATCAATCAGTTCATTAAGCACCAGCCAAAACAATGATTAGATTCATTTAATGGCTTCATTGATTTTAAAACTGCATAGATTATGTATAAACCACAAAATATTTTACTGCCAAATGGTGTCAGAGGTTGTTTGAAGATCAAGAGTCATTATGAAACAAGAGAAATAGGAATGTTTAAAAAAAATAACTTAAAGTAGATTAAAATATAAATATAAAAGTATAGTGAGTGATGCATGATCATAGTATATGTTTGTACAAAATGCTTGGGAATTTTGCTTTTTGTTTTTTTTTTATTTTAACTTCTATGAATAACTATTGCTAAGTAGGCATGAAACTTTAGGGAGAAAGAGGGGGGAAAAAAGAACAACTCTATTTTTTGTGTTTTTTGTCAGTGTTGTTTTAACCTAAAGAGCTGCTCCTTTAATAAACACAGAGGGTGGGTGTAATAAGCTGTAGCTTTAGACAACTCCTTCTGAATCAACAGATTTGTTTTTCCATGTAATTTAGTGTGTTGTTCTTGATGCTATACATCTGGAAATATGTCAACAGAGACTGAAATGAACTGATCTAGGACTGAATATTGCAAATAGATATTATGATTGCATTAGGAGGCACAATTTGAGTGGGATTAATAATATTTAGGTTTAATTTTCACTAAAAGAAGAATAAAAATAATGATCTGTGTAAAGCCAGATACACTTTACACATTATTTTCTTCTTGTGTTTTGTCTTCTTTTTCTTCTGCTGTCCTCTTGTTCTTCTGTCCTCCTCCTCCCCTTCTTCTGTTCTTCTTCTTCCCTCCATCCTGCTCTGAACTCTCATTTACCATCATCTGTCATGTTGTCAGGTATGAGGAGAGTCAGCTGCATAAGTCTATCTACCAGCTGCATGTGAAGCTACTGGGGGCGGACAAAAAGACGGTGATCTCCGAACACACTGTGTCCCCCACCGAGGACCTCAGCCAGTACTCCCACACCTGGAAGAGGGTGAGTGTGTGGTCACGTGTTGTGTATTTTTACACTCTGGTACATCTAATCCTCATTGTAATGGACTGTGTTGGCCTGTAGGTGTCACATGTGTTCTCTGGATATGGATCTGGGGTGAGATACGTCCACTTTCTGCACCGACTGAAGAACCAGTTCCTGAACGGGTTTTATGGCACCCTGTTTACTGACAGTTCGGTGTCTGTCCGACCGACCAAATCCCACTGAACACCACCAAAAACTGGAATCTGGTCACCAGGGCAGAGGTGGGTAATCCTAGCTCCAAATAGTAAAAGTCCTGCCATGTATCTGTTCCAACCACTCACTGAACCAGCCTGTTTTGATGAGCACAACTCCTCATCCAGGTAGATGGATAATTAATGGAATGACCTGTGTTAAGTGAACAGGTAGAACCAATACATGGCAGGACTTTTACTCTATGGAGCTGGGATTACCCACCTCTGCACCAGGGTCACACCCAGTCTACTCAATCTGATCAACACATATTTGCCTTCAGACTGCTTGGCGTGTTAGAATCACTGCAAAGCGTGCAATATTTAGCCTGTTTCTGCTTTTTTATGCAAAATGAAAATACTGATTTGTCACTTTTTGGATACTTTTAAAGTAAAATAAAGGATTAGTGTAATTTTTTTGCTTATACGCACTGGTGTGGTACAGAAATAAAATATTTTTCTCACAAGCACTGAAATTAGTCCCTGGAAATCCTTTAAAACATACATGTGTCCACAAAATAACTGTTACTGAAGGTTGGGTTTTTTTTATGTCTGTTTTTTTATGTTTAACAATATTTTACACCATAGTATATAAGTTAAGCACATGTTGAATGGATGATCAAAACTCATGCATGAACAGGAATCAGGACTTTACAACCTACTCTACTCTGTCTTCTGTCAATTTTAAGCTTTTCTTTGCTAAATGAAGTGGTAACTTCTGAATCCTCGCTGGAATTCATGCAGTTTTTTTTTCTGTTTCTGAAAGGAAATGGGGCATGGTGAGAGGTAAACGTATGAAGAGACATGAAAGTGCCATACTCAAAATTGGCAAAATTAACACTAAACACATGTAAAGTGTCTAAAGAGTACCTTAAATCTGTATTTAAGTACTTGAGGAAACTCAAATACTTACATTTAACTTCTGCTTTACAGACAAATAAATGAATAGACATATATGTATAATGTTTACAATATTTGTTACTGAAATAAAAATAAATAGTAAACAAATGGTCTGTAAACAACCCCCAATAAAACCATATATGTTATTTCATGAAGCCTAATATATTCCTCTTATCTAATTCAGTCAATGAAGACATACCAACGTTGAAAAAAATAGAGGAAATTGTCAGAATTTCCATCAATAATAGTATATAAAAGTAATATTAGTTTGCGTCTGCGCAGTTTCACCTGTAAGTGCTGCGTTCATATGTTCCGGAAAACATGTACGGAGTTAATAAAAAAAAACAAAACAAAACGTTAAACGGATGTAGCATTAATATAGTTGGGGTTAAGTTACATTTTAGTCTGAGATGCTAACTAAATCCGCCTCTAAACCCTCCACGCCCTCGTCAACCTGTTCCACATCGGGCTTCTCATTTACAAACCCAAGAGCTGGGAGGAGTTCGTGAACGCAGCACGTCACGCACCGCGTGGGCTAGTGCATCGGTGCAGTCACTACACGGGGATGTGAGTGGACCAGCAGAGTCCAGCTGAGAGTCCAGACCGGGTCACAATTACTGGACCTTCAGAGGCGATGCCAGTCTGCGGTGGAGCCGTGCCATAAACCACAAGGTAGGAGGTCACGGGTTCGGGACCGGCTGGACCTGGTGGGGGTGGGGGTCGGGTCGGGAGTACAGATGGGCAGAGGGGGCGTTTAGTCCGGATGAGGGCTGCAGCCTACGCCCTCAGGACCAGCTGGAGCTCTGATTGTCAACATGCTGATATTTAACAACCACTGGACCACTTTTTACGCATACTTTCATTGTTTATATGAATGAGTTTGAGCTAAAAACGAATTAAAACATCAACCAAAATAAAAATAACTGTAATGCATCTTTAAAGCTAGTGTTTATAAAGAACTGCAACTGATTTGAACATAATACTAAGTGTTTAAGGCATCAAACAGCAAAGAAAACAACATTTCTTTACTTTTTTTTTTTTTTGTGGAATTTCCCTGGTTCCATTGTGTCCATTTTGCTTTTGGCATTATTTGGACTAAAATGCAAACCCCTCTGCTTTAAAGGCTTGTGGCTATCCATCTTCATCTTCATCACATTCCAGAAGCCTTCACTGGGGTTCAGGATTCTGGAATTTGAAGGTGTTTCTAAGCTTTTCCCCCTTAAGCCGTACTGTGTCATCTGCACATATTCAGCCTTTCAGTGCTAAATAAGGTGGTAACTCCTGAGTGCTCTCTGCAATCCATGTGGTTTACTGTGATTCAGAAAGTAAATGGACTGAGAGTGAGAGGTTAAGGCAGGGGTGTCAAACTCATTTTAGTTCTGCCCAATTTGATGTCAAGCAGTCTGGCCAGTAAAATAATACCATAATAACCTATAAATAACATCAAAACACTTTCCTCTATGTTTTTAGAGTGAAAAAAAGTTAAATTAATTGAAGGAAAATGCTTGCATCTATAAACTATCCTTTAAAAATGTGACAAACATAAACAGCCTGATTTTTTTTTTTTTTAAGTTTTCATGCTCATTTACACGTGTGCATTGAAAGATCACAGTGGATCCACAAATACACACAACAATTAGTAACATTCGTAATATTGTTCCTGATCTAAAATGATTTTGACACCATTAACTGTTAATATCTTCAGTGGAGTTTTTGCATTTCACAAATTCATCCCAGGGGTCAGACTAGACTGTTTGGCGGGTCGTTTTTGGCCCGCGGACTGTATGTTTTATACCCCTGTGTTAAGGCATCAAGAGACAAAAACAAGCAGGATAAAATTCAATATTTACAAGTTAAATCTAGTCTCCACGCTTCAAAATTTATAGTTTTATCAAAATTTTGTGCATATCTATCTACAGTTTTCACTATTTTCTTTGAACATCCTCCACTGCATCTGATTCCAAACAACCTCAAATGGAACCTAGACCATCACCTTTAAGTCCTGGGAGCCTTAATGCAGGGCACATTGATGCTGAACACTTAGATGATGCTATTGATTTTATTCTGGGAAAAGTCCTCTCATCTCGTTCCATCCCTGACATTCTCTGATGAGGGCTGAACTTCAGAGCTGACATTTAACTCACATAAAAGTATCATTTATTTAGCAGATTGGCAGTGCTGCGTTTCGTGGCCGTGCTCCTTCATCTCTTGGCGACTTCACGCCAGCGTGTTGAGGGTTGGCGATGTGTGAGACAAGAGGCGCTGACTGCAGATTCACCCCCAGAGACGCTTCATTATATTTGATTACATTCATGATATTGCCAGTATCACTTTCAGATATGCATCCAAAATAAGCAGCGTGGTGACTTTTTAATTTGTTTTTACATGTGCACGCCTTCCTGATGTAGAGTTATATGACGATTCTCATGTGTCTGAAACCTGTTGTGGCATTGTTCTTAATTTTGCAGATCTTAATGGATGCATTACATAAGCCATAAAAACATGGGAATTGATAAATGTCTTGCCGTGATGCCAAATTTCAGTCCTTGAGGAGTAAATCTGATATTATGGCTGCACATTTTATCACATTTGGAATATCAACATGGCTGCAGCTGTAAGTTGTTCATTTAGGTGGTTTTAGGGGATCTAACTTGCAGGAATGTAAAAAAACAAAATGAAACACAACAAAAAAAACCCCACACCCTCAGTTCTCAGATGATACAGTTATATAGTGACAGATTTTTAGATTTTTTTCCCCCAATTTTCAGAGATACACTGAAGACCAATTATAAGTTTGAAGACTTTTATTGGCTCATAAATAACTTAATTTCATTGTCAAACCTAGAGCTACTACAACTGTACAACATGCATTGTATTTGTATTTATATTCTTATATAGTCTGTACGTTTCTATAGGAGTGATATGTGCATTTTGCTTCATAACCAAGCAGATAAACCTGGTTAAAGTGTTGAATTAATGCATTCAGTCCAGGTTTTTGCATCCTCTAAATCATGATTTCCTAAAAATTGCTAAATTAACTCCTTATAGACTATTGTCTTGAATTGGCTTCAGTATTCCACTGTTTTTGTAATGAGATGCTGCTCCACACTCTTTCTGAATGTACATATGTCACCTGGTTAACTATGATTGCTGACGTTCATGGATTGATTTCACGGTGTTATTAATTTTTTGACATTCCACTGATTTTTGGACCATTTCTGTTTTGTTTAGATTGTTGACTGGAGGAACTGATCAATAGCAGTATCAATAACCAGCTTTATAAAGTAATAATTTAATAAACTTAATAAACTAAAAGTGATATACATACCTAAGATTGGAAAATAATGACAATTATGCCTAATGTCACTAATTTGCATCATAGCTATTGTATGTACTCTATTTAAAGGAACAAGTTGCACTTAATTTAGCATCTGCTTAACAGAAACCCCACAAATTATTATATTTTTTATATTTATTTGTAAAATAAATGTGGGCAGTAATGGGTTAGGATAGTGTTTCTGAAGACCTTTCTTGCTCAACAATCTAAATGCAGTGTTTACTTCTTGTACTGTAAATTATGATAAGGACAGTGTTTCTCTTGTCATATATGACATAGAGTTTTAGTGAATAAGAAAGAGATAATCATGTCTTGTGACTGGCACTATATAGACAGAATGGAACTGAATTGAATTATCACAAATTGATGTGTTCGGAAATAACATAAAGCTGTGGTTAATTTTAAAAAGTCTAATGTCATAGTACTGAAACCTAAACCTAAGGAATTAGAACAGACAGCTTAACTGTGGCTTAAAGGTTTATATTTGTATATTTGTATGTGTTAAAATACTTACTTTGCTCCTCACATGTTTTGTCTAGTTTGTGTTTCTCTAAATGAATCACACACATCTTAGATGTTGCTTAACACAGTACATAGCGATAGTACCTTTGCAAAATAGTTCCGGGAAGTTGTCTTGGTTAAACATTTGCACGAGGGGAAGAAAACAGTTCATAAAAAGACATGTTTGTGTCTAAAGTTGGAATTTTCAGCGTGCAGTTGCAGGATGAGTTTGCTGAAGTGAACACACATAGTGGAAGGGACACAAATGTAAAAGTAGGACTTTTCCTGCAGAGTACATCCTGCGGGCCAGACTCTAGAAATACCGGAGATCATGGGTGTCAAACATATGGCTCGTGGGCCTAAAGGGTCCAATCCAGCCCACGGGATGAATTTGTGAAGTGTTAAAATTACACAGAAGACATTAACAGTCAGGGGTGTCACTGAGTCTTGACAAGTTAAATACTATATTTATCAGTTCCAGATGCCTGTTACTAAATGTTTTTTTTTTTTATTTTATTTGTAGATCCACTGTGATCTATAAGTTGGAATGTACATGTCTAAATGATAAACTGAGGCAGAATGTTGTTAAAATTGCACTTATTTTCCTAAAAAAATGTCTGGTTGTTCATTTTGTGTTCAGGTTACAGGTTACTTATGCTTTTTGTGAACAGATAATTTGTAAATGTAAACATTTTCATATTACCTCCCCACCCCCACCCCCCAAGGGGAGGCAAGGGGTATTGTTTTTGGTTCGGTTTGTTTCTTTGTTAAACACTTTAGCTGCAAAACTGTTGGTTGAATTCATACCAAATGTGGTTTATAGATTGCCAGTGACCCAGAATAGATGTCATTACATTTTGGGAAAAGTAGATCAAAGTTACATTTTTTATGAATTTTTAAAATCTTTTTTTCCCTCATTTACTTGTAATGGGCAAAATTTCAAATCGCTATAAAAACGTCAATTTTAACTCAATTTACTTAAAATGTAGCAGAGATATAGAGGATAATTGTAGACATCACTCTGCAAAATATTTATGTGATAGCTCGTATTTGAAATTTTTTGTAAAATTTTTAAATCTTTTTCTTTTCCCATTTACTTATAATAGGCAAAATTTCTAATGTCAATAAAAACACCAATTTTGTTTTAATTTACTTCAAACTTGGCACATATATAATTTATATAAAAATATTGAATATTGAAAGAGTTGATCGATGCCAAAATAAGCTACAATATGTGCGTGAGGGGCGGGGTTTGTTGTGCCTGGCACTACTTGTGTAATATTACTTTTAGCACTAAAACAAATAAATTCTCATTATTTATAGGTTATTATGTTATTATTTTACTAGTGTGTTTGAGATCATATTGGGGTGAATGTGGCCCCTGAACTAAAATAAGTTTGACACCCCAGCTGTAGATGGACTGAAAAGACTTGGTTTGGGTGTTGGTGCTGCTGTGATTGAATGTAAACAGAACAGGACACCTGCGTTAAAAACACGAAAACATAAACGTGGGAAATGCATGAGTATATTTCAGGCTGATGCAGAAACTTTTTTTTTTTCTTGAATATTGAACAGTCTTTGTCTGAAGAGCAACTAGTAAAGAAGACAATAAGTGCAGAGGTTCAGAAGCTAAATCCAAGTATCTTCGTCTAAAGCTCAATGACACTTATCCTGAAATGCTACCTCCCCCCCGCCCCCCCACGTATGTGATGGCTCAAGTAAACCAATGCTACCACATTGTATGCAGAAGACCGACATGTGCACTATCACAGGTGCCACCAGACAAAGGGCTATACTACACCTCACGTTTCTCTCACATTTCCCCCTCAATCAATCAGTAAAACTGTATAGTTCATCAGACTGGCCTCCTCAAACCTCTTTATCTGCCTGATTTAGGTCTGAAAATGAATCCGACTGATCTGTCAATGTCTTTCGATTACAGACAAGATTCCTGCTCATGCTGTAGGGAACGCAGCGTGAGAAACATCCTTATTTCTGTTTATTTATCCTGTCACGTCCTCGCTTTCGGTTTCAGCTGTATCCGTGCTGTAGGGGATAGTATTTATCAGTCTCGGTGTGAGTTGGCGCCAGTGGGGGTCTGTTTTGTTTTCATTGACTGCCCACTCTATTGTGTGTTCAGGCCTGCTGGCTGCCTCTGCACATTTTGTTAACATTTTGTTGTTCTGAACTAGATTGTCACCTAGAATTAAACTCAGCTGCGAGGAATAAAAAGCCGCACAGAGGCGTACGTGCATCCAAAATGGAAATATCAGTCAGTGGTTTGTTGACTTTCCATTCGTGTCATTTCGTGTTACTCTTTAGGTTCTTCCACCTGTTAATGAACATTATACTGGGAATGTTAACTCAGACTGGGTAATAAGTACAGGTTTTACCTCACGGGGTCAAACTGCAGCATTTCCACCAGGTATCTGTTCTTTACTTGGAAATTTGTTGATTTTGACATCTTTTACTTCCTAATTTTAGGAGAAATATCTGCACTTTCTACTCCTTACATTTTCTAAAGAGGCCTTTTACTGTAGCTTTCATGCATTACAGAGATTTATCAATTATTTATATTCTGCATCATCTGAACACGTAGAGCAGCATCGCGCACGACCATAAATATATCATAAGAAATGCAGATGTGAAAGGGAGACTAGATCATGATAAAAGACATTGATAAAAGACGTAAATGGACTGAACTTATATAGTGCATTTTTATGCACCTTCATGGTGCTCAAAGCGCTTTACAATTCCTCACATTCACCTTCGCATTCACACACACCAGTAGGCGGCTGCTGCCATGCGAGGCGCTGCCAGACCCTGCTGGGAGCAATTTAGGGTTCAGTGTCTTGCCCAAGGACACTTTGACATGTGGACAGTCAGAGCCAGGATTCGAACTGCCAGCCCTTTGGTCACTGGACAACCTGCTCTACAAACTGAGCCACCCTAGTGAAAATAATGCTCAATATTTTCAGTATGTTTTTTATTTTATATGAATTTAGACTAGTTTAATTAAATTTTTACCGTAAATTAACATGACATGAGTGAAGAAACAGTCACTTTGAGGACATTTCAGAGCGTATGTTTTCATTTCTACTTGAATAAAAGGTTGACTCAGTACTTCTACTTGCACTTGTGGACTTTCTCTTCCATCACGTTGCCATATCACTAATCGCAGCCAGCAGTGTTTGTGTGTTTTCACTGTTTTCTGACAGTACAAATCCTGAATATTGCATAACTGCTATCCCTGTCAGGGTTCATACTGAAGTTGAGAATGCTGTTCCTTCTAAGATGACAGGGCCGCCAAGCTGGGCAGGGTATCTCAGGTAATGGAAACCTTAGGAGCTGCTGTCTGCTGCTGTCAGGCGTCCGTCTACTGTCCCCTTTCCGTCCACCTCACCTGCGGACCCATGCGGCCTCTCAGTCCGCCTCGTTTACATCACGCCTGTCCGAGGAATCGTATAGGAAGGGGATGCGTGGAGTTATTAGCAGAAGGAGGAACATGAGAACAGGAATGGCATGTAGCTGTCAAATGGATAGGGTACCTCAAAGTCAAACTGATTAGGGAGAAAGAGACACATTGAACTCCCTAAACACCCCTGAGGCCCTCAGGGGCCAAGGTCAGCTCCTCTGATGTAATGCCGTGCGTAATTCAGGCCCGGCGTCAAATGTATTAACGAGGAAGAGGACAGCGAAGGTCAAAGTGCGTTCAGATTGGAATACACAGAGGTGAATGTGATTTGTGATGTTGGGCCAAATAAACAGAACCAAACTGAACCGTATTGAGTTGAGTTTGGACGATTATGAAACATTAGTCGTGGACAAAGGTTTTGACGCAAATTCACTTTGTGTTAATAAAAACAGTGAAACTCATAAAATACTTGCAGTTGTTGCAAAAATCTCAAGCTTGGGAAAACAAAATTGATGTCACTTGGCCACTATTTTTACTATGACAGAGTTAAGAACATCACATCTCTATGTTTTAGCCAAATTGCTCAATACATTATTCACAAATCATCTTTTTCTTGTTCATGCACAGTATCAACAACAGCGACAATAAAAAATAGCACGTTACTCTGCATTTACAGAAGTGCAATTAATTGGTGACCTCAAACTTGGCAATATATCGAATTAATTTGAATAATTGAGGTTTTGGTGTCTGAATATTATGGAGAATCCAATTTTGCTTTATATATTTGACTTCATTTTTCTCATCTGTGCATTTTGATTTATAACCAAGGAAGTAGTGCTCCTTAATGTATAGAATTAATGCAAATGATTGAAGTTTTGTTTTCTGAAAATTGTGAAAAATGCCTAAAAATTGTAAAATCATTCCCCTGGAAACCTGTTTGTTTCTTGTCATATATTAAATGTGAAAGTGAGTTTTAGTAAAGAGTGTTTATGAATCATATTTTGTCTTCAGTTCATGCAGCCAGAAAATAACAGATTAAAATGGTCCACAGAGAAAAGATGTCATTTTTGACCACACACGTCACTCAGTTCTACAATTACTTATCAACTACTAAATTAATCAACAAGTTTTTGATAATCAGTAATCAGTTTGAGTAATTTCTTTTAAGAAAGAAAAAAAATCATTATATTCTATCTTAAATGTAAACACTTTCTCTCCTCTGTGACCAGATAGGACATTTAAGATACTTGCTTTCTTTTCTTTTTCTTTTTTTTTTTTTTTTTACCAACATCCAACCAAACAATTAGAGATCTAATCAGCAGTTTAATTGACACTGAAAATAATAGTTACAGCCCTCATTATTTGTTAAAAAATAAATGACAATGAGAAATCTGTTCAAAAATGAAGATGTTAAACAACCAAACAGGTTGATATGTGTGCGTTTGTTGAATGATAAAGGCAGTAATCTCAATTTACCAATTAAAACTCAATTAAACAAATGAAGTCAACATATTTTTCAGCCCTACATGATAACTTCCTTTAAAATTTCTCTGTTTCTGGTTATAGTGACTGTGAAGATTAATGATTGTGGACTGGATTATTTTCATCTTTCATGTTAAAATGAGTAATTATTTGGACCTTTATATTTATGCAGATGGTTCTAAACTGTCAAACATTTACACTGATTATCATAAGAGACAGAGATCTGACATTTCAGGAACAGATCTAGAAAATATTTGCTATTTTTGTTGGAAAAAACATTGACAAGATTATCATCAACTGGCTACAAAACTAAAATAAGTTATTACTGACTAGTTACGTATGTCAGTTTACTAGCTCTGTGCAAGTCATTAAAACATACACGGTTTGGCTTTATATGAAGGTTTATAAGCAGCGAGTGTGGTTTTGTTAATAGAAAATCATCTTGACCACAGTTTTAGTCACATTTGGACACAATTATCAGCGATTATTTGCTTTATATGAAGGTTTTTAAGCAGCGAGTGTTGTTTTTGTGAATAGAAAATCATCTTGACCACAATTTTTAACATTTAGACAGTGTGATCATATTATTTGAGCCCCAAATGCAGAGTTTAATGTGTTTTCTGCTTCCTTGTGCATTGTGTTAGATGTGATAACGTGACAAGAGGATTAAATAAAAACACCAGGATGGAGCTGAACTGTGTCAGCGATTGAAAGTAGATCACCAGACTTGAGGATCTGAAGTGCAGGGCAACATGCCAGCCATGCTGTAAACTAAACCTCGTGCTTAGCCAGGCTTGCAGTGCCGCTGCTCAGATTGATGGTAATTCTGACCCAGTGGACTCGGAGCAAACAGACACAGTGTAAGATCTGGGTTATCTTTCCTTAGCTGCGTCTGCATATGTCGACTGAAAAACCAATTAATTCCTCCGGGTACTGATTGAGCCGTGGTGGTTAATTTATAGACCGAGTGACTTTACACAGCGTTGGGATGTAGTGGAGCCCGTATAGACATGGAGAGGGACGCTGAAGTTTAACTCTTTATGTAGGTCACAGTTTCAGGGTGTTAACTTTGCATCTTAAAGTCAGAAAGCAACAACCGAAGGACATATATTAAAACTGTCTCTCAGTCATGTTGCAAAACCTCCTTAAATACTCTGCATTGAATTTAAGTTTGATACGGGTTTTACCAAAAAAAAAAATAAATAAATAAAGTTGAATGGAAACAAAATTCAAATGGTGGTTTCAGGTTCCCGAAAAGAGATCCAAAATAATTCACACACTTGTAAGTAAACACCTCAAACTTTGATTTTACATTCAAACAGCATCAAACTCTGCACAAAAATCATTCAGAGAGCCTCATACATTAAAACTCAATGAAATGTAAGTAGAAGTGGACTTACATAAGGTATAAATTAACAGATATCTGATTATATTGAATGTGTCCTTATAAAATGTGGCATTATTAATGCAGTGTCCAGTATTCATTATTTACCAGTTATGCCCTAATAAACAGTAGTACTGTGGGGATTGTATGTACTGTTTTCTCCAAACATGGGGTTAGATGACAGTTTCACACCTCACACTTCTATTTTGTATCAAAACAGCTTCAAACGCTGCACAAACACCATTCAGAGGCTCATAAATGAAACCTGAATAAAATATAAGTGAAAGGGGACTTGATTGTATTTATTTAAGGTGTAAATTAACAAATATCTGACTGTGTTCAGTCTGTTTTCCCATAAAACATTACATTATTAACACATACTTTATGTAACACTAATGTAACATCACAACCTTTGTTTATAAGTTATTCTCCAAAAACGGCAGTATTGTGGGGACTGAAGGGGCTTCAGAAAGCTAAGTTGTGATGTTTATTTTTCGACATATGCTCCATCTAGGTCAGTAAACTTCTGCAAGCAGCGATACCAGCCTTTAAGCCCATCTGTGTAGAGGCCCATCCCATTTAAACCATTTGAAAGCTATGTTCTTTTTCCACAAACGTTTAGAAGCCCCCTCGTATAGTTTTCTCTAAAAATAGGGTTAGTTTAGCTTAGAGCTGCATGATTTAGTGAAAAAGTTACATTCCAATTATTGTGGGCAACTTTACAGCAATTTTAATCTAATTGTTTCTCACATAAAATGCACAGATTACTTCAACTTCAACAACGTAACACCTAAACTTGCATATAAATCCAGAAACCAAATTATTTAATGATAAGTAACAAGCATATTATAGTATATAGTATAGATATGTTTAGACTAGGAAGAATATTATTGTTATTAATTATTTAAGGAGAAAGGGTGGGAGCTTCTAAGTTATGCTTCTTCTCACTCCTTTTCGAATATGTAATATATGTCTCATGTCTTGTGTTGAAGCTTTGTTTATTTTCTTCTGTTTTGATTTTCATATTTGAAATAAATACATCAATAAATAATAAACAATAAATAAATAAAACCTAAAAATACATCCCTTCTTTCTGCATTTATATCATCTTTTTTGCAATAATTTAATGTCTACTCTGATCAACATTCTGACTTTCCTTTTGTTTTGTAGTAAAGTCATGAGAAAATACATCCAGGCGTAACTTCAGTGGGTGATCTGTGCACATTTTCCGACTCTGTTACTTAAGTCTGTCAAAATTTAAGTGCATTTTTGCATTAATCGGGTATCTGGCGTGTTTTGTGTGTTTAAACATTTGCAGAGGCTTCACACTGTGGAAATTTTCAAAGCAAACAAACAAGATAACTGTTTAACAAACTGTTTTTCTTTCCACTTTTTTTCTCAATTAACAGTGTAAAAAAAGAGTCACATGACATCTACTGTTGTACATTTTTGTTCATTAATTTCAGATTAAGCCCTTGTGACTAATGTTCAAATAATCCTAAAGACACGTGTCAGAGGTGTAATAATAAAACACTGAGTCTCAGGAAGTGTTAAATAAGTGAGAAACGGCAGGTGTAAAACAAACCCTGTTTGTTTACAGTGAAAACTGCACAAGACTCCTTTAATGTGGCATTAGTGGTTTGACCCATTCGTTATCGGTCTATCCGTCTGTCTGTCTGTCGGTTGGTCGGTTTGTCTGTCTGTGTGGCCGGGTGGATTATGTTACACTCTTGATTCATCTGGTTCATTGACAGGTACACAGCGGCTATCCAGAGCCACCGTTACTTATTAAAGGCATGGATCTTTTTTCTTTCTTTATTTTAACTGCAAACAGAGCGACAGTAAACCTGAGAAACTGTACCGCTGCCATGATTTGTTTGCATCTCAGACAGATTGTAAGAATGCTATAAAGGATGAGTTTTATGGTGACCTGATCAAATTAAAAAGTTTTCAGCCAGGTTTTCAGAGGCCATAGCTGGTCAAAGTCAGGTCAATAAGTTTGTGGAAGAATTAACAGAACAAATATTTCATCTCACATAATTATGGGTCATTAGTATTACCATATGTTTGCACAAAAAATGTTGAAAAGACATTACAGATTAACAAAATTTGCAGTTGTTTAAATGCTTTCATATTGATTTAAAATTAATTAAATTAATAATAATAATAATAATGATAATAATAATAATAATACAAATAAATTGCTCAAATACAAAATTATAAAGCAAAGGATGAGAATAAAATGTAATAAGAAACAAAAGGTAAAGCATCTCAGATAAAATCAGGATATGTGCTGCGTCTAAGCTGTATAATTGTAGGAAAACTGTGCGACTATTTGTGAATTTTATCGAGGGATGAACAAAATATCCAATTCACTTTACTTGAGTTGTAGCCTAAAATGCAAAATATCTCTCCTCTAGTGACATTTTCTTGCCCACCAAATATGCTAAATTACATCCTGTGTGCTTGTTATAATATGCATGTTGTGAATATAATTCTCCGGTTACACATGGCTTTGAGTTTTAGCGGAAAAAAAATCTCTGAAGTGTCAAAAAAAACAAAACAATAAAAATCCTAATTAATCCATTAATTGTTATGCTTAATCTTCTATGACATGTTGGTTTGTTTCTTAAAATAAGATTCAGTCTCATGTATTTTTTACAACCCAAATTTTATTGAAATGTGTGTAAATGTAAATAAAACAGAATGCAGTCATTAATAAGTTAATCGGTTAATTTATACCCATTTAACCTAATTAATTGCAACATGTTCTTCTAGCTGATTTACTTTTCCAGCTGTTTGTCGTTCCTGTCCCAACTTTTTCGTCAATTACCTCATGGTACTTTATTAAGCATTTGATATGTTTTCTTTGTTCTGTTGTGAACAAAATGTTTTTTGGGATTTGCTAATTACTGTATTCCGTAAGTAATGTACACAGTGCCCCTTCTTTTTCAGAATTTGGGTTGTATTTGGGTTTTTAATATTTTATTTAACCAGGACAGATTCACTGAGGCTTTAAATGTCAGTTATTAAAAAAAAACATCAATGACTAAGACTTGTAACAGATCAGTTTACACTGTTTGGACAAGTTTGGCGCAGATGAATACATAAGACAATGACAGAAACTATGAAGACTTTTCCCAGATCTAATGAATGCAGTTTATCCCCATAGGACTTCAGCAAATTCAATATTTCAGCTTTTCCAGATATTTTTACATATGTATGATAATAGGAGTAGTCCAAAATTATGCTAAATTATGTTTTGTTTTTTATTTAAAAAAAAAAAAACAAATGTATCTTGCTGAAGGATGCCAAGGCATCTAAACCTTTGGAAACTGAATGAAAACCCCAGATACCTCCCAACACACAAGTATCATATACATGACAATAAACAAAATTGCTGGCTCATCAAATATTAAATGCAATTGACATGTACATTACATCTCGTCAGTGTCAGGAGGAAGTGAATCATCCTGATGTGACTCAGAGGGGATTAAAATCACTATCATTTTCAATTTATATGCATTATCTTATCAGTTTTAATCTGACCTTGAATGTGACCTGAAGTTGTGGCAGTGATACAAATAGGCTCTTTGCATAACTGTGATTTATTTAATAATAGAAATCTAGAAATCTTTGAAACTTCGTCTTATAATTGTTCTTCAATGTTCAATGTTTTTCTTCAACTTTAAACTCTGTAGATACATAGAAGCAAAGGGAGGATGAAGCGTTTCAGAACAGCAAGTAATGGAGAAAGGAAAATGAAAAATAGACCCAAATAAGAGCATCACTGCCAGACCCATCCCTCGGAACAGACTCGTTTTAACATATATTCTGTATGAAATGTGGTGCAAAGGCTACAGTGATGCCTGCTCATAAATAATGAAGCAACGTACTCAAGAGAGACAGACAAATAGAACCTTATACAACATTTACTGCTCTCCAGCCGAGGTCCGACTGCGTGGTCGAGGTGAACGATCCGACACTTTTCTGTCACACATGGTCGTCGCATGTAGAAACTTCCTTACATGACACACTGTACATTACATAAGAACCGTGTTCCTCAGGTGTCAGGTGCTCAGGTGGCCTCTTGTGCGGCGTCGAGCGTCCCCCCCTAATGGGACACTTGTGTGTTTGAGAATAAGACTGTGCTCTGGCTTTGAGCGGCTGCCTGTGAAATTGATACATAGCATGTTATTGGTTTACCTGTGCATAGGGTTTACATCCTGGAAAGGTGATCTTAGTCAATCTACATGCAGGTTAATGTTCAAGCCTTCACTATAACGTCTTCTTGTCAGTGATGAACTGGTAATTGGGATGTGATGTACGGACACGGTTTAGACCCCCCCACGCACACACACCCCACCTCGCCTCTTGTTACTCTGTTAAAAACCAGTGTTTATTTTAAGCAGCTTGTCCAGATTTTGACTGATGTCTTTAACCAATGTTTACCTGTATAATTAAACAGTGAATGAATGACTAGAAGCTTCCAAAATTGATCTGTTGGGGTGTGTCCATACATAAATTTCATGCACATTGTTTGTATACAAAATATTTTTTTCTCTTTATTTCATGTCTCACACTACAGTTTCAGCCTGTTTTCCCTGTACTTTATTTTTTGTAACTTGCTGTTGCCAACTGTGAAATTTCTCCATATCAATAAAGTCTTATCTTATCTTATCTTATCTTATCTTATCTTATCTTATCTTATCTTAAACATCAACATTCAGATATCTTTCTTTCTTTTTTTTTTTTTTTTTTTTTTTAAGTTGTAGCTGGTTTTGGCCTTTTTTAGGAATCATACATGTGCATTAAGTGGACAAGGAAACACTTAATATGAAAAAATTCTGGTGCTTTAAATATCATCCCAGATATTTAGATAAAGCCCTAAAACATGACTGAAAGCAGGTAGGAGATAAAATGATTCCTCGGCTTCATATGAAGAAAAATCAAAGCCATTTTAGTTGGAACCTCCTTCTGACCTTACAGTGAAGCCTAGTTAATTTGCTCTTGACAAATTCATGGAAACAGATAATTTTTTGTTTTTGTCAGCTTTCAAAAGTTTGCATCAAATTTGCACGACATTTATGGAAATAAGGCAAACAGTGCAAAGCCACCCCAAAGAATTACCCTTAATATTCTCGGTGACAAATACCGTTTCAATTTTTATCTGCAATCCAAGAAAGGTGTTTTAAAACATAGAAGATGAAAATGACTATTCTGCTGGTATTCCTCCTTATATGCAGCTGCGCAAACTCAGGTTAAATATGGGAAAGTGTCTGGAGCTGCTGGTGCTTCTTAGCGTCAGAATGTGATGCTGATTCCTCCAGTGTAATATTGAGGATGATGTAATGGTCAGCATGTCTGTCTGTCCATACCAAGTAAATCATTCAGTATTTTTACACCAAACCTGATACAGTTTATCAGTTACAATTTGAGGTTTTGTCTTTCCTGTTTGTTATCCATCTAGGTTCTACATGCTGTTGACTGATTAAAAAGGTGTCACTGTTGGCTATTCTGTGGTGAATAAGGAAGAAGGGCCACTTTCAGGTTTATAAACCCAGACTCCCTCCTTCAGCCATCTGTCGACATTATGATATTTTAGTTGGTAATTAATTACCATACGAATAACAGCAATTATTGTTCATTTTCTTCCACTTGTATGCCACAGTGCCCAGTCAAAAAAAAAGCCAGACACTTAATATTTCACTGGATCATCATTAACTTTGATTATAGAACACATTCAGCAATGCTTAGCCAATGTCACAACAAATGTCCTAATGTTTATTTTCATCCATAGTTGCGTTAATATTTGTCCAGATCTTGTATTGATGATGTAGACCGCTGTGTAAAGGCCTCTCCATCGCATCCCGAACATTCTCAACGTGGTTCAGGTCTAGACTCTGTAGAGTCCAATCCATGTGTGAAAATGATGTCTCATGATCCTTGAACCACTCTTTGACAATCTGAATGAAGAGCATCATTGAACCTTTATTCTCTCTACAAATGGATGGTTGTGTAAGAAATGAGAACCTGTTCACTGCATCATTTAGGGTTAAAGAACTTTTTGCAGCTCAGACATATTAATCAGCACAGAAATTATCCAGTGGAAGGATATGAACTATTTACTAAAGGAGGGGACTTTTTTTTTGGTTGGAAGTTTACTCGTACTTTACACATAACCAGTAGAAGAAGAGCATTTAATTATTATTAAACACTGGAACACACATTTAAGAAAACTCAGTTTCTGTTGCTCAGAGCACATTTGACATAGTTAACTAAGCCTGTTACTGATAAATATGCAGAAATTAGTGATAATGGCAGATAACAATACAACTTAAACGGCTCAAGAAAAACCTGGTGCATCAAAATGACAAATGATAAGTGTGCCAGTCAAACCTCAAATTGTGTATATTCTGATTATTCAATAGACATGTCCGGAGATTGTTCCTAAAATCCAATATATTATTGGTATAATATACATGTCTTTGTCAAACAGGACCTGTACCTGTTGATTATTAATCCTCAAAGACTAGATCTAAAATATTTATTAACTTCTGATCCACTAATTCTATCAATACATGTAAATAACTGGTGAAAAATGCACCTTGTCATGTTTTCATATACATACTATTTATATATAGATTTTATTGGGCTAATTCTGGGACCTCGAGTACCAAATTTCATGCCATCTCATGTGTAATGTGTGCTGGTATGACAATAAAAATCCTTGAATCCTTTTCATGGTCATCCAATATGATCCCTTTAGACATTCAGAGGCTCCATAGTGAAGATGGAATCATCTTCTGCAACATTGATTCGGCAGTAAAAACCCATGTAGTTTGACAAATGAGAGTGGCGACAGTATTTTTATGTTCAGTTAATGATAGGCTATATTTTGCTGAAAAAGTCACTTGTTCTTCAGTTTTCTGTGTTTTGAGATATAAAAACCTTTGAATTTACTCTGAGCTTTAATGAAAATATACATGATCAGTAAATTAAATGTAGGAAAATACCAGATTTTCACTGATAAATGAAGAGGATAAATAATTCATAGTGATTAATCACTTATGAAAGATTAAACATTTTCCAAAAATATTCCTAGCTCTTTAAGGTTAAATCTGAAGGTACTATAGAGGTGATTCTACTGTAAAAATAATCAAAAATGACATGAAAGTCTCATTAAATGGAATATCTGCCAATCTTTGAGTCATAAACTCAATAAATCATCAATAAAATAATGCCAGATTACTCAACAACGCGAACGTTCATTAGGTTCAGCCGTGATGTAAACATATTGAGTTTTAAATTACAGAATGAGAGTACAGTACATTTCCTGATATCGATGCTTAAAATATTCATCCGTCATCTTTCCACCTGACTGCTCTGTACATCCAGAAGAGCATCATCCATCATCTGACAGTACCCCACCGTCAGGGTACAGGCAGGAAATACTAAACTGTTAAAGGTGCTAACTCCTTTTTTCTCTGGCACTCCTATCAAGGTAAACTAATCCAAGGCAATCACTTATCGCTGGTGCTGACAGATTGTGGCTGTGTCAGAGGCAGTAAGGGGAGATGAGCTGTCGCCCAGCTCACTGTTACTGTGTGCAAAGAGGCAATGGAGACCATAGACCTATCAACAATGGCACGACCTCTGCCCCCCCACATATAAAAACACTCATTATTCAGTTATTACTGTAAATGACAGCTAAAAATACAGTACTGTGTAAAAGTAATAGGCCAACATTATGTTTGTTGTTTTAGTAATGACCACATATATACATTTCTCAGTCTCTGTATTAAAATCCAATCTGGATGTATGTGAAGTATGTACAATGGGAAAAAAAGTATGTTTCAGGGAAAACAGCTTCTATAAACTAAGGTGCATGTATTTAGTGTGGCCTCCCTTTGCACTTAGTAGTAACAGTAGCTAGTTGTAGCTGAAAAATGCAAATTAGGGAGGTAACTTTCATTTACATTTGAATTAGGAGGTAAAATTAGCTTTACTTTGCCATTAGCTAAGTAGCTAACATGCAACATTAGCCTGGTGCTGGGGAAGTGACCAGACGTTACTTTATTGTTACAATTTAAATAACGTTACATTTACTAGCATAACCTGTTAGCGTCATCTTTAGTGTCCTTTCTCTTCATAAATATATAGAATAGAAGCGTATGCGTCGTCTTCCATCTTCTGTGAACAGCTTGCCGTCTGTGCACAACATTGACCGTGATTAACTTTTCGAAGTAATATTCAGTGTCATGTATTCTTTCATCTGCTTTCAACTTCTACTAATCACACCTGAAAATCCAAAACTACCACTAAGTAAATACTACACTAAATCTAGTCAATTCATCAAAATTAAACTATTTATGCTCTTGTAAAAATGTAAAAACAAAACAAAAAAAATAATAATTAAATGTTATAAGCTGAAATCACACTGACAGGTTAAATATAAAAAGTAATGACTTAAAGCAGTAGAAACTGTGACCTCATGGGAGACTCAGTTATAGTTATTTCCTATCTAATTTCCTTTATTCTTCCTCATAAACACAATGTGCAGATGTGAATCAGTGTGGCTGTGATCTGGTTTGGTGAAAGCAGGGAGCGGCACTAACGTCAATGTTTACTTGATCCCTTAACTGGCGCGAGAGGCCAAGAGGTGCTCTCTTTATGTCTGGCTGGTAAGTGTACCAGGCTCTTCCTCTAAATGATGCTTAAGCCTGGCAGCGTCCGACATGAAAGGAGGAAATATCCTGCTATATTTAGGTGAAAGCATTTATCAATAATGCATCCAGCCTTAGCTTGCATCCATATATCACTGCACATGGGGGCATGTAGACACTCCCTGAAGGAAAAGCAACAGTTAGGATGCAGCAGAAATCTGCACAGGAGGAAGAATTAGGTGAGTTAAGAATGAAAGGAAACCAGCCACACCTGCTGGTTTATATTAAAGCTGCTGAAAATAAAACACACATTAACCCTCAAAGACCTAAACATTCACCAGCGACCAAAAGCATTACTGATTTAAAATGTTTCATAACTTCTGAACCACTAATCCTATCAGTACATGTAAATAATTCAGGTAAAATACAGTTTCTCATCTTTTCATGTCATCAAATACGACCCATTTGGGCATTCAGAGGCTTCATAATGAACATGGAAACACAGTCGTCATCTGCAACATTGATTCACCAGTAAAACACGTAGTATGATAAATAGCAGTGGATAGAGATGCCTGTTTTTATGTTCAGTTAATGATATATTTTGCTAAACATTCACCTTTTTTTTCTGTTTTGATATAATAACCTTTGATTTTACTCTGAGCTTTTATGAACAACTACATGATCAGTGAATGAAATACAGAAAAATACCAGATTTTTCTCTGACATATGTAACATGCACAGGATGATAGTATAATAAATTGTAATCAATCACTCATAGGTTAAATGTTTAGAAAAAAATAATTTCGTCGTCATCACAAAAATATCTCTAGGTCTCTAAACATTAAATCCTGCTGGTAGCATTTTTAGCATTTAACTTGATAAAATCAGGTTTGATTATCATCCCCTGCGGTGCAGCGCATAACTCTGCCACTTCTAATCTATTGTTATCTATATGTGAGCGCCAAGAAAGTTATTTTTGTATCCATCCCCTTCAGCACCCACTGGTGTAAGGTGGCCCTCTGTCTGAGGCCACAGTAACCATAGCAGACCTTGGAAAGTGAAATGTGATATGTCGGAGCTCTAGGCAGTGTTTCTGAATCACAACTCCATAATGAGCTGGCAGAGCTCAGGCTGCATCAAAGATGCAGCACCCCAGTATCTGTTTCAACCCACAATGTACAATAGTGCAGTGTCACCTGTGCAGGGGGAGTGGAGGTAGTGGACTCAGAATGAGACCCAGAGCTCTGTACTGCCCTGCTGCAGTCCGTGTTTACCTGTGACAGACTGTAGATCACCTGTTGCACATGTCTGATCACTGCATATTTACTAAAACACACTGTAGGAAATAAAAGTTAAAAAAAAACAAAAAAAAACTGAGGGCTACATAAAAGATGACCAGCAGTTACAGACCACTAGAAATGTTTTGGTTTATAAAGAAATCAGTAATTGATACCAAACCAAACAGTGATTCATTAATTTGATCATTGAAATATTCATCAGATTATTTTCTCTATTCAGATATAATAATTACAATCACAATGAGCTGTTGGTTTGACCAGGTACCAACTCAACCACCAGTATTCAGTGAACAGAGCCAATGGAGGCTCATAAAAGGAAGCACACGTCTAAACAACCTGGCTTTAGTTTCTTAAGAGGGCATTTTCAGCTGGTTAGATGAATCACACAGATCAGTTTACTTGTAACTGCTAGTAACGAGCCTTTGTATCAGTGTCTGTCTGGTGAAGAACAAAACAACCTGCACAGCAAAAAACACACCTGAGGCAGTGGAAAGCCCTTCACTGCATTTACCCATCACTACCACACAGCAATAAGGGCCAGTTTTGGAAAACGTTATCAATAAATGTGTAATTTGTATATTATGCTGATTTAAAAAAAATAACCATAACGTATGCAGCAAGTTTAGTATTTAGTCATTTAATCCATGGTTTGTCTACACAGGAAAAATTCAAAGAGCATTTTTTTTCCGGAGTCAAAAGTATTTTCCTCCAAAAGAGTACATTTGGCTCTATATTGAGTTTGGAGAGTAACTTTTACTCTTTTTAGAGAGGGACCAAATGTTATCTGAGTAGAGTAGAATTTTCTTCAATTTGGATAAATTTTACTCGGGCAAATTTCCTGTGTATATTCCTGAGGGAGTTGCCTGAAACGATGCATGGATTGTGATTTTCTGCACTTGAAAACTGTAAAACCTTTCTCACCTTGTCCACATTAACTCTCCTGAGCCCAGTGTAGTGCTTCAGACTTCTGCCTCTTGTATTTGTTCTGTTCTACAATCCTCTGTCAGTTCTCTTTGATTTACATTTTCTTTGTCTGAGAATGGATCGTTTTACTGAAAATTTAACTAAAAATGATGTTTTGTTATGAACTCTGAAGAAAGTTACTATTTTCAGCGGTCAGATTATTTTTTTCTCTACATCTAATCTTTGCTTGGCAAGTTAAGGCCTTCTATTTTTAATTTTGTTTTGGGTGTTTTTCAGGACTGACCATGTATACGTGTCCTAAACTGATGCAAACAGTGCATGGAACCTCTGAATGAGACTAAAAGTAGATAAACTCCACACTAATATGATTTAAGGTTCAGAAGTTATTTTATTGTGATATGTTCAGTCTTGGCTGTTGAGGGTAAAGATAATTTGTTAAACGTCAAATGTAAGATAGATCGACCTCATTAAAATACTTCGATGTTCAGTTCAGTTCAGTGCATTTCAAATATGCAACAATAAAAAACAAAATAATCCTACTTAAATCCTTAGAAATAAAACAGATTGCAAGAAAACATGAAAACTTGTACATGAAAACAAAATATGACTTCACATATTTGAAAAGGAGTGGGAGGGAGTATAACTTTTCTAATGTTTTAGTCCTTGTGTTTATTTTTCTGTAGGAGAGTCTCCTGACCCGCTGACCCCTCCGGCCCCCCGTCTGACTCAGGGATATTATGGGCTCCTTCCTCCCCGTTCCCACACCCCCTCTCCTCTTCCTCCTCCTCTCCCTCCTTCTCCTTCCCCACCCCTGCGCCCCTTTCAAGCCCCAGATGGTGGAGCGGGCGTCGGCCCCCCAGCAGCCCCAGCCCACAGGTAACGCCACGGGGTCGGGCAAGCGGTCGTGTTCGGGCATGGTGGTGTGCAAACCCGGCATCCTGCTGCCGGTGTGGCTGCCCATCAACCCGCCGCTGGGGGAGCAGGCGGGGCGGGCCATCATCTATTTCCTGTGTCTCATGTACATGTTCCTGGGTGTGTCTATCATCGCAGACCGCTTCATGGCGTCCATAGAAGTCATCACCTCTCAGGTAAGATTTATTACCACACCTCCCAAAGGGGAGGCAAGGGGTATTGTTTTTGGTTTGGTTTGGTTTGTTTGTTTGTTTGTTAACACTTTAGCAGCAAAACCTTGGTTGAATTCATACCAAATTGGGTTTATCGATTGCCAGTGACCCACAATAGATCTCATTACATTTTGGGGACGGCAGGTCAAAGTTTCAATTTTTTATGATTCTTTAAATCTTTTTTTTTTCCCCCATTTACTCATAATAGGTAAAATTTCAAATGTCTGTAGCAGCAGAACTATTGAGTGAACTCAAATCAAATTGACTTTACAAATTGCCAGTGACCCAGAATGGATCTCATTACATGGGAAAAGTAGGTCAAAGTTCAAATCTTTTATGAATTTTTAAAATCTTCCCATTTAGTTATAATGGGCAAAGTATGTGCAAGAGGCTCGGGTTTGTTGTGTCTGGCACCACTTGTTTATTTTTATTTTATTTAACCTTTATTTAACCAGGTAAGTTAGCTGAGAACTGATTCTCATTTACAATAACGACCTGATTGAACTGAACATGTACAACATTATCAATAGTCTCAATATAATCAGTAATGAGAACTTACATCCTGTACATACAGTAGTTATTGGTTTTAATTCCCAGTACTTGTATGTATTTTTCACACCGTAACATAGGTGGAACAACAGGTCTAACACTTTGACTGCCTTTACATGAAATTCCATGTTGTTAAAGCTTAACCCACAAAGACCTAAACATCTACTGGTGACCAGAAGCATCTATCATCAGAAGCATGTTCTACAGTCACTGTCCCATCAGCTTATGTTAACCCTGAAAAACCCAAAAAGCTGCTGTCAACCAAGAGCATCTACTGACCTAAAATGTTTAATAACTTCTGAACCACTAGTCCTATCAATACTTGTAAATAATGCAGGTAAAATGCAGTTTGTCATCTTTTCATGGTCATCAGATATGACCCATTTGGACGTTCAAAGACTCTGTAGTGAATATGGAAACACTGTCATCTTCTGAAACATTGATGTACTCTGATAAATGACAGTGGATGGAGAAACTTGGTTTTATGTTCAGTTAATGATATGTTTTTCTGAAATAGTCACTTTTCCTTCAGTTTTCTCCATTTTGATATAATAATCTTTGAATTTATTCTGAGTTCAGTAATGGTTAGCTGTAGAGAAAAAGTCATTTGGAAGTCCACAAAAAAATTGTCACAGAACAAATTACAGTTTGGCCCATGAACATTTATACAGTGACACATGGTCTATAATGTTTCCTCTGTTCACCACCATAATGGATCTGAAATTAAATCAAGATGTGACTGAAGTTTAGACTTTTAGCTTTAATTCAAGAGGTTTAACAAAAATATTGCATTAACCTTTAAGGAATTACAGCTAATTTTATAGAAAGTCTTTCCATTTTCAGAAGCTCAAAATAACTGCACAAACTAAGATGAATGAGAATATGAGGATTGTTTTTCATACTTGTTGAAGTTTGGAACATATGAGCATCACCAAACACTGGGTTTCCTGCTGGAGATGCTTTTCCAGGTCTTTACTACAGACGACTTCAGTAGGAGCTAATTTGTGGGTCTTTTTTCCCTCAGTTTAATCTTCAGGAAGGCTGCTCCATAGTGTTGAGATCAGGTGACTGACTTGGCAGATGAAAAACATCCCATTACTATGCCTTCTATAAAGCTCTTGGGTTGTTCTTGCAGTATGTTTTGGGTCATTATCCATCCCCATCATATCAGTTTTTCTGAGCAGAGAGAATAGATCTGTATACTTCAGAAGGCACCCAGCTGTTTCTATCAGCATCACGTCATCACATCTTGATTGCTTAATTTCACATCCTTTGTGGTTGTGCAGAGGTAAAATAACAAAATTTGTGTCATTGTACAAATGGAGGAGATGATATTGAAGAAATATAATATGCATCCATACAGTAACTTCCATAATCTTAGCAAATTTCCCAATGGGCATCATTGAAGTTCATCTGTAGCTATTCCTATACATTTGTAGCACTTATGTGTAATTATGCTCTATATTCTAATCTAAACTTGTGTTTGTAGGAGAAAGAGGTGACCATCACCAAACCGAATGGTGAGACAGCAGTAACAACGGTTCGGATCTGGAATGAAACGGTGTCCAACCTCACACTCATGGCCCTAGGCTCATCTGCACCTGAGATTCTACTTTCTGTCATTGAGGTAGATGAACACATTTTTAGCTTGATATTGAAACACCTTTGGAGGTTTTTTTTTTTTACACGCAGTGACATTTCTTCTTTGATGTTTAACTTTAACAGGTGTGTGGACACAATTTCGATGCCGGGGAGCTCGGTCCAGGCACCATCGTGGGCAGCGCTGCCTTTAATATGTTCGTGATAATCGGTTTGTGTGTCTGGGTGATTCCTGATGGAGAGACACGCAAAATTAAACACCTGAGAGTATTTTTTATCACTGCCTTCTGGAGTATTTTTGCTTATATTTGGCTCTACCTCATTCTGGCGGTCATCTCACCAGGGGTCGTAGAGGTGTGTGTTCTTCTGACTGTAAATATTTCTAATAAATGACATAAGCAGATGCTTTAATGCTCATATACCCTCATGTCACCAGGTGTGGGAGGCAGTAGTGACTCTACTTTACTTCCCGGTGTGTGTGCTCTTGGCGTGGATCGCTGACCGCCGCCTGCTTTTCTACAAATACATGCACAAGCGCTACCGAGCTGACAAACGTCACGGCATCGTGGTGGAGATGGAGGGCGACCTGGCACCAAAAGGCATCGACGTGATCGTGGATGGAAAGTGTCCAGACGGGAGTCCTGGAAACTCCTCCAGTGTGACCGTATCTGTACAAACGGCCAACGAACTAGATCAGAACAAAGATGAGGTAAGACACAACTCCAAATTCATTAATTCATTCACTTTATATAAAATGTTGCTTTCTTCACTCGTATTCAACTAAAAGAGTAATTATCATCCAACATTTTTGTCTTTTATTTAAAATTGCACAACTTTGGCTCTGATATAAGCCATCTGATTCCTGGTCACAAGTAATAACCAACAGTTACTGAAATAAGAAAAGAACATTTATTTATTCGCTAACTCATAAAGCTGATAAGTACTTTTGAAACAGTATTGAATCTGATATTTTTTTCTTGATTTAGTATGAGTAGTTTATTTCAGACGTAGATTTTTTTATTTTCACTGTGTTGTACTTTTATTTTTATATTTCTAAGTTGTAATTGTGATTTTTTTCTGTTACCTGCCAAGGGACTACAGATGCAAAATGAACATTTTCACCTTAATCTGGCATATTAACATCTGATGTTGTTCAATACAGATGTTCATTAATGTAGACTGTCCCTATAATAAACCAAATAAACTAACAAATAAAATGAATAGAAAATAAAGAGTATAAAACACTAACAAATAATATCAAGAAAAAGATCTATGCTCAAGTCAAAAGAAGACATTTAAGAAAGAGAAAGAAAAACTAATATAACCTAACATTAAAAAAAAAAAAAAAAAAAAGACACAATCAAATAAAGTATTTCATCTGTTCCAATTTTGGAATCCTAGTTCTTGAAATAACATATCTGAAAAGGAAGAAGTGTAAATATTAAACTCAAATATGACAATGATAGAATATTACACCAGAGGTTTAAAAAAAAACCAAAAAAAACAAAGATGGGAAGAAAGGAGGAAAGACAAAATCCAGAATGGCAATTACACTCTTCACTTAATCAGTTTCTTCTAAACAAACAAACAAAATCATGAAGGTGTTTAATATTCTGAAGGTTATTCAGAGACCAGGGAGCAAAATAACACAACACTGATCAACAAAGTTCTGTATAACTCATAGGAACATTTTCCAC
>JAPQRP010000008.1:13998098-14052842 GCA_037367295.1 Apogon hyalosoma | reverse complement strand
TGCCCAATAAATCTGATTATTTGTAACATAATGCAACTCATATTTTCAGATTCAGAATACTTTGTTAACAATATAATGCTTTTATTATTTATTTTAACAGTATTTAGGAATGTTCTGGAGGATATTACGGGTGTTTTTGAAACAGTGGGAGCTGTAGAGGTTGTTTAGGGAGGGGAGGGGGCAGCTGATGATTATCTGCGTGGTGGCGATGACCCTCTGGAAATAACATTCAACAAAAGCTCTGTTGTTTTGTCACAGCATTGTTACACAAACATTAAAAATCCAGCTATTTGTACTCAGATGGCCTATAATATCTATAAACTATATGGACAGAAGTATTGGGACACTGTGAATTCAGGTGTTTCTTTTCTAACGGGTCTGGGCTACAAAACAGTAATGACAAATGTCATAATTTAGTTTCATATTGTGACAAATATCATTGCATTGCATTGGTTAGTTTAGTTGAAATTGTTATTTTTGCCTCCAAAATGCCTCAGAGATGGTTTTTACTTAATTTCTCACTTGCTGAATTTCTCTCAGTATTGATTTTAAATGTTCCCCCTTCAAAATTTCTGAACCATTTTTCATGTTCTTACTGTAAATAATAATTTTCTACCTCAACTAACTATCTACTTTCTTTACATCTCACTTGGGAAGGAAAATCTCCAGTTAAACTTTAAGGAAATATGGATGTTTATATCTAAAATGAGCATGAACAAGACATCTTACGAGCTGTAGCCATGATGTCTCCCAGTATTTTGCCCATATAGTTTATAAACATCAATATATATTTTTTATGTATTTATATTGTCACAGATAAAAAAAAAATCAATGTAGAGAGAAATTAAGTAAAAAACATATCTGGGGAATTTTGGAAGCAAAGATAACAATTTAAACCAAACTAACCAATGCAATGATATTTATCACAATATAAAACTATGTTATGACATTTATCATTATTGTTTTGTATCCCAGGCCCCTGCTAGAAAAGACACACCAAAATTCAACGTATCCGAATACTTTTGTCCACATGGTGTTGATTTAAGTGCATTTTTACAAAAGATGTCTTCGACCATGAGCTCTATTTTCCTTCTTCTCCAACCCGTGACACATGTGAAGAGCAGTAGTCGTTGTACTTTTACATGCGTTCGTCTGCTGTGGTTCAGTGTTTTTCTAGAAGGGGCACCTGAGCCTTGCTGACAGATTACTATGGGTTATCAGTCACACACTCCAAGTGGAAGAGGTCCTTTAGACAGAATTACCTGCTGACTCGACTTGGCCTAAAGATAATCCCCTCCCCGCTCAGGTGTGGGAACCTCCGGTCACCCCATGTAAGCTGACAGATCATTTTCCCATTAAAATTTCAGCTCATATAAACTGTGTTTTTACTTGGACTAATTGTAGACGCAGTGAAAAACCGTGTTGCGTAACAGACTGATCGATATACGGAGCCCATTAGCGAATGTGACGTTTTGTAGATCGTAGATGAGTAATAGTGACCTTATTATTTTATCTAATTTATTTGACATGTTCGTCACTCTGTATTCTTAGTCAAAACTGTCAGCAACTTTTTCAAATAAAGAACTATAAATCTGCTAAAACAAAACTACACTGTGATGATGAACTAGTGTTTAATGCATTTAGTTTGATGTTTCTTTTGCAAGCTGAGACGCTGCAGTACAGTATGTGTAGTCCTGAATTATTTAAATGTCCATTGTGATCAATTATTTAAGTCACTTTAGTTTGTGATGTGATTTGAAGTGCTGCAGTTTCTTATATTAATGCACATCATTGCCAGTGTGTTAATTCAGTATTTTTAGTTTCTTATAAATGTGTCTTTCTTCGTGTTTGTGTATTCATTGTTGTGTTTGTGTTTCCATATCTCCAGTCAGACACTACAAGTGCGAATAATAAATGTGGAAGAGTACGAGAAGCAGGAAAACTTCTTCATTATGTTGGAAGAACCCAAATGGCTGAAACGAGGACTGTCTGGTAAGTTCTAAGACTTTCCATTATTATAGTTATTGTTCATTTTCATTATTATTACCTCATTGTGGTACATTATGGGATGGCAGTGAAACATTTTTGTGGTGACATTCATTTTTTTCTCTACGTTCCTTCCTAAGTGATTTATCACCATTCATTCAGTATATTATTCTCTGCATTTTGCATTTTTTTCTGCTAAAATCAGGTATTTTCCTGTATTTGATTCACTGATCATGTCAATGTTCATAAAAGCTGAAATTAAAGTCAAAATTAAATCAAAACAGAGGAAACTGAAGAAAAATGGACTTTTTCAGCAAAATGCATCATTAACTGAATATAAAAACAAGCGTCTCCAACCACTGTCATTTATAAACTAAATGGGATTTACTGGTGAATCAATGTTGCAGGAGATTGTAGTTGAAATACTTATTTCAACTTTAGCAAATATTTAGTTGATACTTCTTTTATAATTAATTTTGTGGGTTTATGAAATCATTTAAAACTGATAAAAATGTCACAAATAGCATCATAAAAACAGTCAAATGGGTAAAGGGTGAGTTAAAAACATTTAACATTCTTAATGCTTCTTGTATAAAGTTTAATTTAGTTTTGCAGCAACATTCAAATTAATTATTTCTCTACATTTAATATTATCTAAGTGATTCATCGCCATTATTTGTAATTTTCTCCTCTGCATTTTTCTGTTAAAATCAGGTATGTTTTCTATATTTAATTTACAGATTATGTAGAGGATCAAAAAATAAGTTTCTTAGTACTCACATATAGATAACAATAGATTAAAAGTGACAGAGTTATGTGCTGCACCACAGGGGATAATAATTAGCATGTTTTTGTCAAATTAAATGCTAAAAATGTCATTAGCAGGTTTTAACATGTAAAGACCTAGAGCTATTTTTGTCATCATGTCTAAATGATTTTTTTAACCTTTGACCCCCCTCATTTGACCTATACGTGATTTATTGCTATTTATTATTATATTATCTTGTGCATTTTGCATTTTTTGTGAAAATCAGGTATTTTCCTATATTTAAGACACTGATTATGTAGATGTTCATAAAAGCTCATAAAGGTTATTATATCAAAAACAGAGACAACTAAAGAAAAAGTGATTTTTCTAGCAAAATGTATCATTAACTGAATTTAATAAGTGTCTCCATCCATTGTCATTGATCCAACTCCATGGGTTTTACTGGTGAATCAGTGTTGTAGAAGATAACAGTGTTTCCACGTTCACTACGGAGCCTCTGAACGTCCGAATGGATCATATCTGATGACCATGAAAACATGACAAACTGCATTTTACACTAATTATTTACATGTATTGATAGGATTAGTGGATCAGTAGTTATTAAACACTTTAGATCAGTAGATGCTTGTGGTCGCTGGCAGCCGTTCATGCCTTAAAGATGTACCAATACTTTTTCATTTACAGTACCACAGTGCACTTCAAGTACAGTAGATGGCAGCAAGATCAAATGTCAAAACAGTAGCAACAAGCAACAAAGGTGGAACTTACGTCAGAGTCCGTAACCGAAGATTACACGCTGTCTCTGTTTCACCGTCGCAAAGCCAATTATGAATTTAGTATCCGTCAGTCTGCCAGGTCCCTGCAACCTCAGTGTGCCAAAGGGGTGGTGCAGGAATCGGATATGCGCTTGTTAGTGGAGGTAAAAAGTCTCAGTTACATCAGTTTGTGATGAAATCTACGGTCCTGTGCAAAAGTCTCAGGCCACATCTAGCTTTAATGTTTTTGCAGGGTTGAAATGAGCGGACATATTTATTTCTTATTTTCGTCCAATAACAGGCCATTCCATGTCTGCATAATCGTCGTATTTATTGTAGATTCAATAAATAAACAGATCTTACCACATGGAGAGTATTTTTTAATGCAACATATTCCACAAATAAAAGGCACTCTAAGTTAATTTGTCATTTTTTTCCAATATAGTTGTAAATAAATTAAAGGCCTAAAATATAAATATGGATAAGATCAGAAATTAAAAAACAAACAAACAAACAAAAAAAAACCCCATAACATAAGAGTTGTAGGATATGTAGAACTGAATAAATACATCTAGCACTTGAAGTAACAGAAAATTAAGATTACAATATAAATTGCTGGTACACAGTACTGTGCAGAAGTCTGTTGTTTTAACAGGGTTGAAATGAGCAGACATATTTATTTCTCATTCTCGTCCAATAACAGGCCATTCCATGTCTGCGTAATCATCATATTTATTGTAGATTCACCAAATAAATTGATCTTACCAAATGGAGAGTATATTTTTTTAATACAACATATTCCACAAGTAAAAGGTACCTTAAGTTAATTTGTACATTTTTCTAAGTTGCAAATTAAGGCCTAAAATATGAATATGGATAAGATCAAAAATTTTAAAAAAAACATAAGAGATATAGGATATGCAGTACTGAATAAACATATCTAGCACTTAACGTAACAGACAATTAAGATTACAACATAAAAAAACTGGTACACAGTAATATGCAGAAGTCTTATTCCACCTTTAGCTTTGTTGTTTTAACAGGGTTGAAATGAGCATACATATTTATTTCTCATTTTCTTTTCTACACATGCAACAAAAAAATACTTGGAATATGTACACAGCCTCAAAAGACGCACAAAAAACTGAACTAAATGTGTTGCAAAGGTTAAAGTCACTATTTAGTTTGACCTCTGACCCCATGACAAGAAGCAGCAAAAGCAATTAGACACATCTGATACGTGCTGAATGAAACCTGGTGTGAAAATCAGAAAATGAATGTAATAAATCTCATTGTTTGAACAAAAGAGTGAAAGACCTGTTAAGTACAAAGGGAGGTCACACTAAATAATTATCACTTTGGTTTATAGAAGCTGTTTTTAAGATGAAACCTTTGTTTTTCCAGATTGGATCTAATACAGAGACAGTAACGCATACATGTGGTCATTAGAACTTTACTAATCCAACAAACCTAATGTTGGACCAGGACATTAGCACAGTGTTGAAGTTCATTAGACACTTTATGGAAATACCGGTTAATTTTCAGGGCACAGTACAAATATAAATATTGCTGAGTGTGTATTAAGGTTTTGTTTTTCTCATATATTACGCTCACCTGTTTGCCTTGGTGTTGAAGATTATTCTGTATTTCTTCACAGCCCTCCTGCTAAACCAGGGTAAGGCAGTGTGTCTAATTTAACACATTTAACCGCTGATGTTTCCTCTTCCCTATTATTCAACATCCTGCTTGACTTTTTACAACGGCGGATGGTTGTGCTCCTCTTTCAGTTATTTCTGCTCCTTTCCATTTTGTTTTGTAACCTCTGTTTGCAGTGTTAAGCAGATAATGTACATTCTAATTAATGTATAGCAGCATGTGGTTACTTCCTCTGCTCCCTTATAGTAAACTAGGTTTTTGTTGTGGTTCTGGTTTTTGGTTGACTGTGCTTGCGGGGGTCTGGGTGGGATTGGGCTTCTGACCAGGATGATCCCTGGTGGTAATAGATGGTTTAACAGTTTACTGGTTCATGTTCAATGATCAGGTTGAAAAAGGTTGGGTAAGTGTTTTGGCAGTAAAACAAATCGACTCTTCAATTAATCAATCAATCAAATTTTATTTAAATAGTGTCAAATCATAACAAACCTTATCTCATGAGACTTTACATTTAGAGCTGGTCTAGACCAGGCTCTTTATCTTTATCATCTGTTTGTTATGATTCAATTATTGTTGTTGAAATGAGTGAAAAGTGTATTATTGTTCTTAAGTTTACCACAGAAACATGTGGAAAAAGTAAAAAAAAAAACAAAAAAACAAAAAACTGAAGCAGTAAAGATGCATAGTGTTAGCCTCTTAGCATAATTACCCGAGTCATATTTTTGGCCAAATTGTGATATAAGCGTAACTTTACTCTCCTAACACTGCTGCTTCATTTTATGCAGGTATCACAATATGGCCAAAATATGACTTTTCAATTATACTATGAGGCTAACAATAAACAGGATTAGTTTTGAGATTGACAAAGAATAACTTAATCCAGAATATTGTTTATTCACCACATCACAGATATATTTGCTTCTATAAATATATTTATGCCCGTCTTTTCATCAGGGCTGAACAATATGCAAGAAAAAAAAATTTACAGTATATATTTGGGTTATTTTAATAGACAGTGTAGATGCAATGAGTCATAATTTAAGTGGAAGTTATCATTTTGGCTTTTCACTTTCATTAAAAAATATAGAAATTACATAGAAGAATATGATTTAGAACCCTGTTCATCTCTGTATTACAGTTACGTGTGGCATTCACTGGAAAAAAAAATCATAGACCCCTCATCTTGTAACTTTGAGAAACGTTAAGTCTTTCAATAGCCCCTTCCATGTTACTGACAGTAGGGGTTATGGTGTTGTCAGATTTAATGTGGTTGTATTTTGTTTTCAGACAGAGACACCAGGAAATATTAATGTTTCTTAGTGAGGATGGTGTTCATATTAGTTTGTAAATGCTACGTAGTTTTCTCAGGTCACTGGGTTAGACCGGTATGAGATGTTATCTCAGATCACTACAGATATATCCCATAATAGGATAAGCATATCTTGTAATTTTGAAATCCATATCTTATAATTACTAGATGGGTCCTTTCATGAAACTGGGTTTATTTTGGTACCTGGCACTTTGCCAGCTTTTTTTTAGACCCAATAATAAAAGAGACATTTGGACTCATTTCCCCCCAGGATGGACCTGATGATGACCTCAGATGAATGCGAAAAAAATTATACTCTTGCTCTGAGCCATCCCAAATGTAATGAATTTTTGATAAAAATATTGGGGCCAAAAATAGGACCAAAATTGGGATAGTTAAAGCTACCTAGGTGTCAGTACATTTTATCTAGAAAACATGGCTGTAAATGGTCTTATACAGACTATAAATAAAGACATAAAGACACTGTGTTAAATGTGATGATCCTAGTGGTTTTTCTAATCCAGACATGTGGGTTTTCCATGAATCTCAGTCTCAGTCCAGGTTTCGTGCATAACCCATCGTGTCCACTCACGTTACATGCAGAACCCATTTAAACACATATAAATTGCAAACGATTTTGCAGCAGTGGTCATTTTTGTGAAACACTCTGCCTTGCATATTTACTTCAATTCCCAAAATGTACCTGTGATAGAATAAAAAGATATTCGAAAAAATAGTAGCCCGTAATTTTCGTGTCCTTTTTTATTGTTACATGCGGATTTTTGTATGCATGCGTCAAATAAAAACGTGTTTTATCTGAAAAACAGTTTATTTTATCTCAGTAAATATTTATTTTTAAAATAGACCCAAAGTGACTTCAAACTTCCTCCATAACATTAGTCTGTGTCTTGTTTGAATTTTTAGCCCCTCTGTCCTGTTTTTAGGTACCAGTTTCATAGAAGCACCCAAATAGTGGGTTTTAGTTGTTTGTTTTTTTTTCCTTCACTGAATGCAGTGTGTTGTATTACAGCACCACAATGCATCTTTTATATTGGGAAACATGTTACCTTGTCAAAAAATATCAGCTCCTGTGTTTCACATATTGTATTTAAATACTGTATGTGATTTCAGTTGTATCTGAATAAACTGCTCAGGTATTGATCTTAACCTTTAGTATCAGACTGGTCAAATGGGAGTAATGGCTCTGATCTGTGTGTCATTTATAGTGTTACATTTCATTGTATACAGTGACAGAACTGTGTAAACACCATTAAAAATGAAAAAGAGAGTCTCCTGGATGACTTTCACACTCCAACAGCAGGGAGGGGAGGTTGTCCGCTTCGGTTTTCAGACAGAAAAAACTATCATTACAATGAGAACTTTTTCCACTGTGCAGTAACAAACTCAAAACTTTACACTAGTCACTTTTCCATTGACCCTCAAATTGTGCAAATATAACTTACACATAAAAATTTACTTAATGGAAAAATGACAATTTCACCAAAACTTGTTTTTTCAGTTAAAAGTTTTTGCGATGGCAAGATGTGGTTTTTTTGGGCGTAATGCAAATGGTATTTCAGAATTTTCAAAACTGCAATGGAAAGACCTTTTTTCACAACTAGAGTCACGTGAATTAAAAAAACAGATTTTTGATGGATGTTTTAACAAGCGAAGTAGAATTTTAAAAGAAACATGGCGCGGTATGTGTGGACACACCAGGAAACCCTATCATTTTTAATTTAGTACGGGATAGAGGGGTAATATATAATAATGAATATATCTGTTAATCGGGCGACACAGTGGTGCAGTGGATAGCACTCATGCCTCACAGCAAGAAGGTCGATTCCAGCACCAGTTGATGGGGGTGGAACCTTTCTGTGTGGAGTTTGCATGTTCTCCCTGTGTCTGCATGGGTTCTCTCTGGATACTCCTGCTTCCTCCCACCATCCAAAGACATGCACTGATAGGTTAATTAGTTAATCTAAATTGCCCGTAGTTATGAATGTGAGAGTGCTTGTTCATCTCTATATGTCAACCCTGTGATGAATTGGTGACATGTCCTGGGTGTACCCCGCCTTCGTCCATAAGTAGCTGGGATAGGCTCTAGTGACCCTAGTGAGGATAAAGTGGGCTCAGAAAATGAATGAATGAATCTGTAAATCAACACGATATTTACATTCGTCGCCATGCGTATGGACTTCTCGTGTCATCTTGCAATAATAAATAAACAAATCATCGCATTTGTGATTTAATGGAAAAACTGTTTTTGTTTGTGTTTTCTGTTTTTTCGTCATTTAGTAAATGTCAGTAAAGTTTTGCACATATGTCCAATGGAAAAGCGACTAGTGAGTGAGAGTTAAGGGTGAGGTTGAGCAACAAGGGGTAAAAAGAAGGGGTATCCACATATATCGCCCAAACATTGTTACTGGTCTTCGCTGATATTTATCTTTTGTGTTATATTAGTTTATGATCATTCATAGACAAAATTATGAAGGCTGTAAGGACTTTAAAACTGTAAATTAACATAGTTTTACACATACAATAAAGATTTGATTTTATATTATCAAAACATTTCTTTGCTTTCCTGACACAAATTGAACGCATAAATCACACTAAATAAATCAATAAATAACAGAAAATTACATTAATAGCCAAATTATCAGTATCAGTCCAGTTATTCGCCTTAATGCCCCGGTTTACATGAAATTATGGCAACAGGAAGTTCACTGTATTCTAGATACAATGTGTTGTGTCTAAATACTTGAAAAATATGGCCGTACATAACATGTTTTAATATAATTTATGTCTGTAATGAGCATAAAGGCATTTCAAGGAAGTTTAAACAATCATTATTGGGAAAACACATGGTTAAAATGTGGGGTTTTCAGTTCTGGTTCATCTCTTAAAACAGTTTACTTTTAGATATAGTACAAACCTATATGAAAATAAATGATTCTTTGTTGTAGCAGCTACCTGGGTGTTCAGTACAAATTTTAACCAAATCCAGGGGAAACATAAGTATTGACCCTTAAAATCAAAAAACAGATTATTAACAAAATCCATGACATGAACTGTTAGGATGAGTGGGTGTGGAGTGACTCTGTTCTGCTTCAGACATGTTTTAGATACCATTAGGTGAAGATGAGGACGTGTGTGTGTTTTTTAGGACTGAATAGGTTCTGTTTTCCTCAGGTAACCCCACCCCTGAGGAGGAGGAGGCCCGGAGGATCTCTGAGATGGGAAAACCCATTCTAGGAGAACACAGCCGCCTGGAGATCATCATAGAGGAGTCCTGTGAGTTTAAGGTGAGAACAGGAAGTGGCCGATAGCGTCTTTACCTACAGTGAACCAACTGGTCTGACAAAGAAAAAGACAAAAATATACTGTCATGTAAAAATACTGACTATAGAATGAAATGTGCTGCGTAAAGCGAGGTCAGTTACAGTCGCTGATATGTCTTTTAACATCACAAACCTTTTCATCCTTGCGTCCTTTACACATCAGACTGCCAACGGAGCACTAGACCAGGTACAGTTTCTAGTGGTATGCTGTGAATACTTTTCTTATCTCATTTTCTCATTGGACTCTGATTAAATGCAATAATGCTGTATATTCACTGCTACTTTTTGTCAATCCTCAACTTTTTTTCTGATGCACTGTGTGTGTTTTACTATGTACTCTGTGTGTTAAATGTGTAAAAATGTGATGCTGTTGAAAATTCTGCAGCAGGGTTTGTGATTTTACTGTAAATACCTGCTGCTTGTAATGTATAGATGTAAACTACCTATACTATACCTGTACCTTCATCACTGACCTGTTTCATCTGTTTTAACAGAATACAGTGGACAAACTTCTAAAAGACACCAATATGGCTGTGGTGATTGGGACTCGTTCATGGAGAGAACAGTTCGTTGAAGCAGTCACAGTTAGTGCAGGTCAGAGGCTTTACTGGTTTACTTTTATCTTATTTTTTGCTAAATTAGAAAATGAAAGAAAAACAACCGATCAGCAGGAGCCACGTCATTCCTTTATTTCTTTTTGTCATGGAATATATGAGTGGTTTTGCCAAAACTTATATAAAAAGAAAAAGAAAATGTGCAACTGACACTTTTAAAGTTTTAAAGGGGTTCTGGGTCGTCTTGATATTCCAAACTCTGACCAGCAGGGGTCAGTCTGGTACCAGAACACACTTTGGACCAAAACCACCAACAAATCAAGATTGTGTATCTACAGACTGTATCACTCATTCACTGAATAAAGTTAATTGTTCACACACCTCCTCATTATGGTATCATCAAGTTTTCCTCTTTAAACTAAAACTCACAGAGCCTTATTTTATCAGTCACTCAAAATAACAGTGTCTTGTAATCTTCATGTGCTGCATCAGCTGATAGTTTACATTATAGCTCTGTTAGCCTAGTTCTGTTTTTAGATAGAAAACAGCCACAGTAAAACCACAGATCACCTCTGTTTTCTGTACAGTTTGTGATGTCAATAGCTGCACTAAAGATCTGTTTGGAATCGATCCTGGAAGCCAATACATTGTTATCAGGCTTCTGCAGAGCTTGATGATGAGCTGATCATTAATTGAGCCAGGTGTGCTGGAATAGGGAAATATCTAAAACATGCAGGATACTGGTCCTCCAGGACCGGAGTTTGACACCCCTGTTCCAGGTTTTATCCATTTGTCACTTTCACTGACTGTCAAAATTGCTTCTTAGTGGTTCTCATCCCACTTTCTGATGCCATAGTCAAAGGCCCCATGGTGTTAGTTTTCCTCACCATGAGAGACCAGCAGAGTGACTCAATACTCCCTCTAGTGGTCACATAAATCCCCTGACCCTTCACTGGAAATAAATTCTCTTCATATCTCTACAGTCCAACACATCGGCACAACTTCACAGCTCTTTATTCTAAACACTATAATTGCAATTTTAGGTTATTTTCTAAAATTTGAATGTAGAAATACTACATATAGAACCTTTAAGGTTACCGACACAGATATGCATTTACAATAGTCCAGGTGAAATAAATACTATTGCAATAACATAAGGGTTGCTGCTACTTTTACTAGGGTGAAGGTCTGCTGTTTTTTATTATAGTAAATCTATAGCTTAACATTGGTTCAGGTTATTATGAAGTAAAAAAAAAAAGTGCACTTTCCATGATAAGGTCAAGATCTTACAGTATTAGACAGAAAATCCCAATAAATTCACCTTGACTAAACACAGCTGGAAAGACAACCCTGTTCATTTTTTCTGATTTGAGTAGATTATATTTTTTTTCTGTTATCTGAATCTTTCCTTTTTTCATCAGGTGATGAAGACGAAGAGGAGGAGCGAGTGCCGAACTGCTGTGACTACTTCATGCACATATTGACCGTTTTCTGGAAAATCCTGTTCGCTTGCATCCCCCCAACGGAGTACTGGAACGGCTGGGCATGCTTTATTGTGTCTATCTGTTGTATTGGTGTTTTAACAGCCATTATCGGAGACCTGGCGTCACATTTTGGCTGCACTGTTGGCCTGAGGGATACAGTCACAGCGGTGGTGTTCGTAGCACTTGGAACATCAGTTCCTGGTGAGTGGAGTGTTTTTGCAGAGAGTCTCAGGGCCTCAAAAGTCTGAATTAAAATATTTTCTTACATTGTTTACATTAGATCTGGTTAGTTTTGGTTCCTCGTTGCAATTTTGCTAATGCATTAAAGGTGGAGTAGGAGATCCTGGAAAAACAGTTCGAGTAAGCTACATTTTGAAAATATGCAATTCAAAAGTCCAAAGCCTTTTCTTCCCCCCAAAGCCTCGCCTCCAGAGTACCAGAACGTGTAATGCTTGTTCCTGAAGGTTCACGAGCACTGCGCAACATCAGTTGGCTCTGGTTTTGTTTCCTGTACAAGTGCTCCAAGCCTCTGAGAAAGCATGAAGAGTTGGGAGGGGGGAGGGACAAATGGCAGTTGAGTTTGATACACGTCACCATTCAATCATTTCGATGGACTGGTTAAAATGATTGGATGGTGTTTTTTCAGTCCTGTGTGTTCCATGGGTGACAAAAAAATGTTATTTTTGTGTTAGTGCATTTAATTAATTGGTTACAATCCGGGTGTGAAGGGGATTTTAAGCAATATAGTAGAAAATGCTCCAGGAAAACATCTCCTACCCTACCTTTAAACTTGTTGTGACATAATGTATCCTGTCCTCATCCTCTCCATATACACTGTTGCTCGTAAAGTTGGAATAATTTTGTTTTTAGACACATTCCTCTTTTTATTCCTATCTATGCACATCAGTAATCACCTTTGACCAGGTACAATGGTCACATACTGAGTCCAGCACTTTATCTATCAAGAATAGATCACATTGTCACATTCATTTCATGAGAAAAGATACAAATATTTTATCCCAACTTTATAAGCAACAGCATACTTTATCTGTTTTGATTTATAGGTGGATGTGTGATGACAGTGTGTTAGAAATTAATCTAGTACCCTTCTCCACTTTAGTGGCAAATAATTATTCTGTTTTGTGGGATTAATTTTGTTTGTCACTAAACCATAACTATTATGGAGTAATGACCAGCAGCACCAATGTCAAACATGTTGACATGTTTTTATAATATGTTTTTTCCAGTGTTGGTTCATGTATTATACATATTATATTCTACCTGATTTAATCCACACTTTAATATCAATACTATGCAGAAAAACCCAGTCTAACAGGGTGTTGCATCACAGACAGGTATCTGATGTAGAGAACGTCATCACTAAAGTGAACCAATGAAAACAACTCAGCAGGTCTCCTTTCACTACAGCCACAGCTGCACCCCATACATCATCTCAAGCACAATCAGCAATGTTTACTGAATAAAATAACAAAAATATAAAATTTTATATTATTCATTATATAATATATATTTTATCTTATAGAAGTCTCTACAGATATGTTTTTTTTCTGTATGCTCTTTGACCTCCAATCAAATGACAGGGTAAATGCAGACCTTATTGTACACCTGCTCACTCGCCCCCATGTGGCCAACATGAAATCTGATTGGTGAAATCAACAGGTTCATTCCATTCATTTGAAGTTCCTGAGGCTGCACTGTTGATTCTGAGCCTCAAGGCAGATTTCTTTAACCCAGCAACACATGATGGTGAAATCTGATTAACAAACGGTCTAGCATACACATACACAGCTGGAATTAGTGAAACCAAGAGAAAAGATAACAGATACTGCTGTGTTCCAGGCAACCAGTAACTTGTGATTTTCCAACCTTCTATCGGTGAAAATGCACTGAAATGTCAGTCAAACCTGTGATTTCCTACCTGTGAACTCATACTAGATTGATGTACTCCCAGTTCTGAGTTCTGACATCACATAGCCCGTCAAACAACAATGGCGGTCCCCATGGATGCAGTGTTTATGCAGATTGTTTATTTAAAATAAGGTATTGCGCTAACGTTATTTATCTGTAAATGTTCTGCATAATCAGCAGCTGGTCTAGCATTAGCTAGTTTTTTGTCCATTGAGTGCAAGAGTAAATTAATGCCAAATGTGTATCCAAATATACAAATAACATAACATAACATAAAAGGTATAACAGCTTCTGTTACCTTATGCACCGTTTTTCCTCCTCTGTTTCCCTCAAATAAGCAAAGAGCAAATACCTCTGGGATAGAAATGACTATAAATGAGCATTAGCTCTGTACTGTCCATCCTGCTGGTTTGTTTATATCTAGCTACCACAATTCCTGGCGTGACTTGCCTGGAACGCTACAAAGTTGTGAATCTTGGTTTAAAGTTGTGACTTACGGACTCAAAAACCTGCCTGGAACGCAGCATAAAGACAATAGACTGTTGGGAATAATTGAATACATCCTCATTGAACAAATATAAAAATGTATGTCAATGATTCCTATTCTTTAGGGGAGAAGAGAAGCCTTTGCTGAACATAACAGTCCACCACAGATTTTGGACCATATTTCTATTAAAAACTCTATTTTCAGTGGCTCATTGTTCCTTCACTTTTTCTTCTTCTTCTTTTTGTAACGTCTGATAAGCTCTGTTTACCTTAACTTGTCTTAACGTCCTGTAATTGAGCCAGACCACAAAAAAAAAAAAAGGAAGTTAAAGTTACAGGCGCTGAAAACCGGGGGGGGGGGGGAAGGAATTTGACACTAAACACCTTCTTGTGCAGCTTTTAAGCAAGCAATGCAGATTTAACCAAACCATGGGTGAGTTTGATCCTGACTAATACCACTTCTTTTATTATTATTTGTCAGACAAGTGTTCTTGGTTTTTAGGTTCTCGTCAGGATAAAAAGAAAAAGTCACAACCAGTTATTAAAACAAATATAGGTACTGCAATAATGTAATTTTACAACATTGCTATTTGTGTCCATGTAGATACCTTTGCCAGTAAGGTGGCGGCCACTCAGGACCAGTACGCTGATGCATCTATAGGAAACGTGACAGGAAGCAACGCGGTGAATGTATTCCTGGGCATCGGTGTGGCCTGGTCTGTAGCCGCCGTGTACTGGGAAGTCAAAGGGAAGGTGTTTCGCGTGGACCCTGGCTCGCTGGCTTTTTCAGTCACACTCTTCACCATTTTTGCCTTCTTCAGTATGGGAGTGCTGATGCTACGCCGGAGGCCGTCCGTAGGGGGCGAACTGGGAGGCCCTCGGGTCCTCAAAGTCCTCACTTCACTGCTTTTCTTTGGACTCTGGTTCCTCTATATCCTGTTCTCCAGCTTGGAGGCCTATTGCCATATACAAGGCTTCTGAGAGAGCACAGCTGGGGCGAGTGAACGTCACAAAACCAGGACTTTTACCTGGATATCGCTGTTACAGAAACCACCAGTGAGAAGAAATATGTCCACATTTCACCTGCTGCCATGGTTCACAAACACAGGCAACAAAGAGACACGCACAGGCCTATCTGAACATCACACTCACTGTAGGACAGATCAAGTGGGTAGGATTAATCTGAGCAGTACAGATCACTAAATACCATGCAGAGACTGTATTCAGTTCTGTAGAGCATATGGTCGGCTTGTCACTGGTTTTTGCTTGACACAGGCTTACTCCTGATTGGTTTAAAGCCTTGATTTCGAGTTTGATCTTGTTTCTCTCCATGCTTATAGAGGCTTCTAAACCTGGATCGCCTGATTATGTAAGAAAGTCACTGACAGCAGCTTTTACACAAACTAGTAATGTAAGTGATAATACATGAAGAGCTGTCCTTGGATATGAAAATAATGGCTGAAGATAGCCACGTGGTTCTATTGTTTTTGTATATTAGGGCCTCTGAGTGTATCATCACTCTGACACAATGGCCGCTGAGGAGTTATAATGTCCAGTTAACTTGTCTGTAACCTAAGCATGTTAATCTATAGATAGATCTGTTCCACCGTGACAATTAATTGGTAACTTTGCACCGAGGAGAATTACTGTTTCTCTGGTTACCTCTGCTGCAGCACACTGATTTACAAGCACCTGGAACGTTTTAAGCTGTCACGTTTGTTTCCGTCAGCCCGATAGGAATAAAAAATGTATGTGGCCATGGTAAAACTGAGCACAGTTTGGTTGCAATCTGCAGTTTGAGAGATAAGCTGCTGTTGTGTAATATCTCTCGTGAAACTTGTGTTGAGGTATGTGACAAAGAGGAAATGTTACATGTAACCTATTGCCCTACTGCACCTACAGCACTACTGATGTGACACGCTATAAGAACTGATAATGATCAGAAATGCACTATATGGGCCCCATATGGAAATGTATAATTGATGAATTACACAAGCAATGATTTGTTTAATGAGCTATTAAATTAAATGGTAACACTTTATTTGGTAGCATTTGCACAGAATTTTATGAGAACAAACTAATGCAAAAGAAGAAAAATCAGAGGTATCAGTCATGTGTATTGAAATAACAGATTTAGGGCATCTCCTTTTATTAGTTATACTACTGGTTTCACGATAAAGATTCAAAAATATTCACAGGCTTGATCTTCTGTGGTGCAGCTGATAATTTTAACTGATTTATTTTTGTTCTTATAAAATACCACTGGAATAGGCTCCAGCCCCTCCACCCTATGACCCTAGTGAGGATAAAGCCAGCTCAGAAAATGAATGAATGAATGAATTAAATACAACTTTTACTCATAGTGTTATGGCTTTATCCTCATAGCTTTATTATGTTTTTCTTAAGAAAATTTACATATTTATTCATGAAATAGCTTATTTTTCATCTTCACTGTGGCCCTAATTCTCCTCTGTAAAATAAAATTTAAAAAAAAAAGGGCGATGTATGAAAAAACTGGCCTTGGATGAAACTTGAAATCATTTAAAAAATTATCCTTTTTAACTGGAATCTTTTTATTTGCATGGTCTTTGCACTTAAAGCAACAACAGAGCCCACAGACATGTAGAAACATATTCAGAGGCATAACAGGAACATTAACAGAAAGAAAGAGGAAAAACCTACTGATGAAAAAACACCTTCTCAAATATTGAACATTAGTTGCTGAAATGTCACAAATAAACAAACTCTCTGTAGGCAGATTATCCAAATAAAGTGTTACAAGTTTTAATGCTGTAATGAATATCTGCCATTTAGTGTGACTGTTTGAAAGTCAAGATTCAATAATCCCAAAAGTCATATCTGTTTATTTATCAATGTGTAATTCACTGTCTTTGTAATTGAATGTATATTGGGAAAAATATATGGACATGATATATTGTAATTTATTCTAAGTTGTCAAAATTACATTGAAATTTTAACTGACTGTGTCTCCATTGAATCCTTACTCATGTGGGTTGGTTTTATATTTACTCAGTCAGTGCATAATTCATTTGTTTTTACATAAATATGGATTTTTAAGATGTAGGAGCAAATATTAGATGACACGGAAAGCTGGGTTAGAGGATGCTGCTGCTTTAAGACATTACTGTTTAATTACTATACTATTACTATTATTAATAACTTAATTATCTCCTAGACAGATAGTTAAACTGGACTCGTAATGGGAAAAACACAGAGCAATTCTGCATCACTGTATGACAGAACATGCAGAATACCATAACCATCTGTTTGAAAAGAGGTGTTAATACAGGTAGTGGAGTCCATCTAAAGGAACATTAAGCTAATGGGATAATGTTAGTAGTTTTAGGTGACTAGTACTACAAAATATAGATGATCACAGATTGCAGACCACTGCCATGTTGAATATTTCAACTATGTTGTAAATACAGTCAAAGAAAAATGTATATAAAACATTTGGATCTATGCTTCTATCGATTCTGTTTATGTGGAGGGATGGATCTGATTTCAGCATGAACACTCTTAGTTCTATTCTCAGTATCACCAGGTCTTATATGTTTTCTTTTGCAGTCCTGTTAATGCACATCCAACTCATCCAGAAGTCAAATCTTTATGAGTTAATGTAATGGATTTTCTTTTTTATAAACACAATATATATACAGTTCTGTGCAAATGTCTTAGGCCACTTTAGCTCTGTTGTTTTTGCAGGTATGAAATGAGCATACATATGTGTTTGTCATTTGACCTTTTTCTTCAGATACAACAAAAAATATGTACACAGCCTTAAAATGCACACAAATCCTGGTCTAAATTAAGTATTTTTTCTAAACTTTGAATTGTTGAAATTTGGCCCTTGGTGCACTTTTTGTTAATGCTACTGGTACTATGTTAAACAAGTGTTTTAATTCATTCTTTCATATTTTATTCATCAGTTAGTGTCACTAAGTTACACCTTATTTAATTTCTACAAGACAGATTAATGATTACAAGGTGGTAATTATGTCCTATTATGGGGAATAGAAGCATATATTCTCCATCTTTCACCGTTGCAAATACATCATAATTCAGAGAGTACAATGATAGAATAGTTATAGCACCAGGAAAGAGGCAAACAATTATGTGTTTTATTATCAGTGATGTTGTTCAGTGTTAGAACATTGTGGATGTCTGTCAGAGACTGTGTTTTGCTGAAAATAACTGTAAAACGAGAAAAAAAAACTTGAAATAAGTTTATCTGTGTGGCTTCAAACACGTAACAAGTTTGGTCAAAGTAAAGACCCGATGCCTTCAGGTACTCAAACGCCACTTGGTCACTTCCCGTTTTTCCGACACGCTTTGAACGCAGCGCCAGGCCGGCACTGGGGACAGGACAACATGGCTGCTGCTGCGGGCCGATACTACGGAGAAGGCGGCAGAGCAACGAAAAGACAGAAAACTGAGGAGGGAGGAATGACCACGGTGAGCGGTTACGTCTTCTATCCGCAGTTTGGGTTCTGTTGGCGCATAATTATGTAAAGTTCGGTTTCTTAACTGCGGAATTCAACACGGCGAGGCGATATATCACAGCTAGCTAAAGAAGCTAACTAGCTAGCTGATCGATGCAAACCGGCTCTTGACGTTAGTTTATTCGAGTTGTAGCTGTTGGTATGACGTTACAAAATTCCAGTTGCTGCCACGAATACTTAGTTTAATGTAATACCATCTGCATGCAGGTCATTGGTGCAGGAAGTAAATTTGGCTTATGTAAGTATTTTCTTTGCAAAGTGACGCTGGTCAACGAGCAGGCTGGACTCTGTTGACGTAATGGGTTATAAATTAACCCCCTGTCACGTTTAGCTGAATTGTTGTTGAGTTTATTTGAATTAAACTCAAATGGATGCTTGCTTTTATTCTGATGTGAGCCTGCAAGTACTGTCTTTCCCCTGAAGCATCATCTTGTGTGTCTCGCCATCAGGAGAACTACGATGATCCCCACAAACCGCTCCCCTCCCCAGTGGTTCACATCAGGGGCCTGGTCGACGGTATCATGGAGGCAGACCTGGTCGAGGCCTTGCAAGAGTTTGGAGCCATCAGGTAATGAAAACACCTAACGCCCATATATCTGCATACTAACAACGTGTACCACCGAAATGCATTTTGCAGTATTTTGGTGCATGTTTGTACGGGTGTCTCTATCTGATTCATTCCATTTTGCTTTTTCATGGTCATCCCCTGTGATATTGTATGCGTCGATGCGACATGGTGTATATAAGATAGTGTCAGTTTCCATTTCCATCCTTGTATTTTAGTTAGTGAGCATCATGGCAATACATGGACTAATAAATGAATCCAAATTGTTTCATAATGTTGGCAATGGAGCAATAATTATGTGAATGACCTCATTGTTTTTTGCTCGCCTGTACAATGTTTGGTTCTTTTCTCCAACAAATTTGTGATAATGATCTGATTTGTCAGATGCTTAATTTTTTCAGGGTATCCGCAAATCCTTAACAACTTTTAAATTTGATTGTCTTGAACTATGGTATTAATAATCCTTAAAATTGATCATTTGTTTTATAAAAGGGAAGTGAACTGTGTGTCTCGGCCATCACACAAAATCCGTAAAGACCTGACTGCTGTACTTTGGTAGACTTATGTATTTTTGGTCAAGGAAGAGACTAGTGAAAACAGAAAGTTGATAGAACCAATATTTTTGGGAGATTTTAATAATTTTGGAATACAGTAGCCTCCCAATGGCCAATTATGTTGCTATGCCATTGGAATTTATTAAGAAAGTAAAGGAATTAAATGTATCAGAGGATCTAGAACCCGTGGTTCCCCATGGGTGAACACGCTAGTTAATCCTTTAACCTGACACTTAAAGTTCTTAAAAATTTCACAGACAAAATAAATGGTATTGCTATATTTTCTTAGTAAAGCTTTATGCAGAATTAGTTCAGTGTGTAATTAGTATTAATGATTTTATCGTAACGGAGATGGAAATGAATAGAGTGTCCAAGAGTCATTCATGGGTGGAGGTGTTTAGGTATGAGCTTTAGCAGCTTGAACGTTAGTAGCAGAAACAGTCATGGACAAATGGAAATGTGACATTAGCTGGATTAAAACATGGTTAAGGCTGGTTCATTATAATAACTATGAGGCCTGTTGGACTGTTGAATGTGAATGTAAGGTCTGAAATTTGACCAAAAATGCCTTGAAGATTGTCTTAAAGTCATAAAATTGGCTTCCTTAAACCTGCACATACCCTGTTTTTTGTCAGCCATGAGTTTGGTTCTTCTGTGTGCTGATTAGTACTTAGTAAGTAGTATAAAACCAGATTATCTCAGTCTTCTTGTTGTAAAATGGCTGCCTATTGTAAGGCACTCATTGATAACTTGAACCAGTGATGTAGAAAACAAGCTCCCAGTCTTTATCAGTGTAAAAAACCAAATACAACTAATCTAATAATACCCTCTGTGGCTCTATACCACTTTGAGTTAAAAGCTGTATAGAACCACAGAAGGCATTGCCACTTCTTGAGGATCTACACTTAGATCAGTTGTTAGAATTATTGAGTTGGTACCAAGTGTTATGTTTTTCTGATTTTAAACATTTAGGAACATCAGCAATCCGGTCTTAAAATCCTGTAACTTTTCCCAAATTCTTTGTTTTTACAGTTATGTTGTTATGATGCCCAAGAAACGCCAGGCCCTGGTGGAGTATGAGGACATGAATGGCTCCTGTAATGCTGTTACATATGCAGCAGAGAACCAGGTTTATATTGCAGGCCACCCTGCCTTCATCAATTACTCCACCAGCCAAAAGATCTCCCGTCCAGGAGACTCAGATGACACTCGGAGTGTCAACAACGTGCTGCTGCTCACAATCATAAACCCCATCTATCCCATCACCACGGTAATGTGATCATTCTGTGCAGTGAAAAGTGTCATAGTTTGTGCTGAAATTGTCATATAACTGTCTCAGTGTACAACTTGCTTTGGTTTTGCTGTTAAACATATGCCTTGTGTTAAAAATGTTACTCTTCAAAAAGATGAAAACAACAACGCAACACAGGCTTAAGTTAAAGTAACAAGTTGGGATATTCTATTTACACAAAGTGCTGCTGTTTGTTTAGTGGTACTACTTCACTTACATCCATCAGCTTGTATCTATTGTTTTCCACAGTATGTTACTTGTTAGGACTACTGCAAAGATATGAATATGAAGAAATATTGATGACGGAGATTTGCTTTGTGCATCAAGGTAGTTTCAAAATAGAAATGAAAATAATATTTTCTTTCCTCATTATATATTTGTACACTTCTGTACATATACACAATGCCTTTATTAAGTGGAAATGGCATAAACCTTCTCATTAATTTGCAGTTTTCTACCTCTGTGCCTCTACAGGATGTGCTGTACACCATTTGCAACAACTGTGGTCCTGTACAGAGGATCGTCATCTTTAGAAAGAATGGGGTTCAGGCCATGGTCGAATATCCTTATCAGTTTCTCTGTTAACCTTTTTTGTCACTCAGTGTTATTTAATGTCTTTATGATTGATTTTATTTGGCCGTTTAGGAGGCTTCACATAATTACATCTCCCCTTAACTTGCTGCCACATTTGATTCAGTCCAAAGTGCCCAGAGGGCCAAAGCCTCTCTGAACGGGGCAGATATCTATTCTGGCTGCTGCACTTTGAAGATTGAATATGCTAAGGTGAGTGTCTGTCATTGTCTGGCTCTTATACCTGCTGAATAAACATCAGATGGGACAGTTGTTTAATTTTGTCATGCTTTTCTCTAAATAGCCAGCACGGCTCAATGTCTTCAAGAATGACCAGGACACGTGGGACTACACAAACCCCAACCTGAGTGGCCAAGGTAACATGCAGATCCCACCCCTTCCTTCCCCTTTTTTCTTCCTCTTTTCCTCTCATGCCACTGTATGAGATGTTAGGGTTCTCTGCTTCCAGGGTTATTGCCTTTTGATCACACATTGAGTGATGTGTTCCATCATTCACTGAGTTGCTAAATGTCAGTGTTCAGAGGCAATATTCCTGTGATGCTGTCACAGTCGTCATGCATTTTCTCGCTACACTGGAAGCACAAAGTAAGGGCATGAGGAGCAACCTCAAGGGCAGCCAACGCCAGTTACAGGCTTATGCATGGGAAATGACAAACTTGTGAATGCACCGTCACAGTATTATTTGTAGGCTTCTATTCTTCACATAGGTTCACGTTCCCTGTAGAGCATGTCACAGCTACACGAACCTCACATCCCTGCCTACTCATATTCAGTCAACACCTAGCACCTGGAAGACAAGAACACCTCATAGCATTCCTCAAACATAGTGGAGATTTTGTTGTAACTTTAATTAGACGTTGCACCAGACCACTAAAGTGAGCTGTTAGACTACAATGCACACCACTACTTAAAGGTCCCATAAAATGACTCCCTTGGTCTTTAAACAGTAACTAGACTGTTGTGTAGAGATGCTTGAATGTAAGTGGAGGTGGTTTGTATATGGGCTGTAAATGCAAAAAATGTTTATTGTGGGAAACAAAAGAGTGGGGTTTTGAAATAGAAATGGACTTCATGCATTGTTACATTCAGCAACTGGGGGTACAATAACAGTTGGGACATGACTGTTTTGCATTTCATGGGGCCTTTAATGTAAAATTGAATAGAAGAATATACTGTTTTATCTATGTGGTTGAGCATTTACATCTAGATTTTCTAGTGACTGCAGTTTTTGTCTTGATATATAGTAATCACCTCTGGCACTTGGCGAGGTCTGGATTTAAATGGAATTGGGTTTAAATGTACATAATTCATATTGTTTAAAAAATTAATTTTTAATATGAAAAGCTGCTTTAAAGGTACAGTGTTTAGGATTAAGTGGCACCTAGTAGTGCTGTTACAGATTTCAGAGCGAAAACGCTCATTCAGCACAATGAGTTGTATTTTCAGGTGATTACATACTAATAGAAAAACATAATAATACAATTTTCACTAAATCCTACACACTGCACCTTAAAATAATGTGTGTCTAGACAGATTAAGTTAGGTGTTTGAACCTGCTTGTGGTGTCTGTGGAGAAACTTTGATTTTCTCTGCAGGCACTGTAAAAAAAGAAGCTTTTCCTGTTCCAACATAAACGGGACACAACATGCACATAGCAAGTCTTTTACAAGTGTTTAACATCTTATCCTCTTAAGAGATTCCTTTATTTTGTTCAGTTTTGGCTGCCTTGCAAACTATAGGTACTCCTTGTGTCCTCACTGTGCAGACTCATACAGGCTTACCTCAACCTGTAATCAGACACATGCTGCCAAAGACACACCGCCTTCTACAGCTACAGTATAACAGCACCCACAGCTACAACTAATGTAACTTGCTCTGTGGCATACATCGGACACAGTGGGGCAACAAACACTGGAACACAACCTCAACTCAGTATCTCCTTATTCCAAGTCCATCATCACCCAGTCGCCACCACCTGACACGGGAATCCATTTTACTTTTTCTGGTGGGCTGTAGCCACCATGTCAGTTTGAGGGACAGAAATAACTCCAAGGCCATGCGAACAGACACCTCGCATATCCATCACAGACTGATCTTTACAAATTGCTAAGCATCTTCCACCACCTCTTTACCAGTACAGCACATCTAACCTCCAGAGCCCTGCGGAGTCACCATTTTTGACACAATACATTGATGATGAGGGCGGGAGTCAGATGTGTGGTCATAGCGACCATGCCTCCTAGCCTTTGGAATGTGACTGCTATAACACAACCACAGGGAGCAGCAGAGGAGATTTCAGACACACTCAGCCTGACCAGGGGACAGATGTCGACACATACTGGGGCAGTAAATAAAAAAGTGGCCACTCTCTCTCTCAGATGCTCATACAGCTCGTCTCTTCTTCCTGTGCCGAACACAACATGAAAACACACCGACCTGAATATCCATGGCAACACACAGAGCTGAGCCGCCATGACAGCACATCGTCATGCAGATATTCCAGATGACTTACTGTCAAGCACTAGATGCCTTTTTCACTTTGCAAGTGGCTGACAGCTATTAAACCAAATAAGTGAGCATCATGTGAGCGTCCATTTTTACACAAGAAGAAACATCCACAGGGGGGCCCACGAAGAGACACAAGCATCAAACACCCATCAAGCATACAGCACAGAGGCAAACAGATTCAGAATCCTTTCCCAAAGCTCTCTACATTTATGGACTCTGGTGTTCTGTTTTTTTCCCCTGTACCTTCTCCCCATTTCCCTCCTTCTCTCTGTGCTGTTCTTGTGTTGTTCTTCTTCGTTGTTTCATTTTCCCTTTTTTGCACTGGCCCATAGTGACGCCTTTAACGCCTCCCGTGTGATGCAGGTTTGGCTCAGTGTGTCTGTGGACAGACAGCCTACTCTAACGGTGCAAATATCCTGCTATGTGGTCAGAGCACGGTAAGCTGGAAACGAGCCTCTAATAGCAACTTTAAAAACAAATCGGCAGCAAGTCAAAACCAAGCATGGACGTGTGGCTGTACTTTTCTCTCTGGTGGTGGGGATGCAAGGAAGGAAAGAAGAGAAAAAGGAATGAAGAGGGAGAGTGAGTTGAGGCTGGAGTCAGAGGGTTGGCGGGTGGCATCCTTGCTGAAGACTGCCCCCTACCTGCCCACTGTGTCCCATGCTCCGTGTGTGGTGCTGTAAGTACTCAAAAGAGATGACTGAATAATCTGACATGATGGTTAAAAGATTGAGTTATGAACCCAAAACCAAGTTGACTCTTATTTTTCTTTGCTTTTACTGTTGAGCTGTTACCTTATTTGTATGCATAAACACATCCAGTTGGATCATAACAACATTAGCTGCCAATATTACGATGCAAATGAGCACACCTCAGAAAGAACTTCTAAACAGTACTAACAGTCACAGTTTTTGGTTTGAATGCACAAACACTGGGTTACAAACTACCTGAGGGAACAAGAGAACTGGTCTGAAGTATGAGCTCAATATTAATTCTAACTCTATCGAGAACATCGATCTATTTGTGTCTAGTAAACACCAGTTAACATGGACTTTGTTAAAACGGGAGTATTTTCTCATTTTAGTGCTGGTTTAACTAATTTCATAGATTGTTGTCTCAATGCCTGTTTTTTTTTTTTTTTTTTTCATTTTGTATTTTATACTGACCCAAAACAGTCACCGCATATCAGAGTATTCATGTTTCTAGAATGCAATGTCCTATGCACAACGTGTTGTGTAAGTGGTGTCTGTAATTACAGTCCCCATATAATCACTAGGCCCATTCATTATCTGGTGTTGGCTACTGGGGTAATTGTCTACCAACAACAGTGTGATATCGTATTTACTGTCCGCACTGTATACCAGTAGGGTCTGTGCTTATTAAAACATTTTTTTGATCTATAATTAAGACTGCATTCCACATTAACACACTTTTCTATTAGTGTTGACTAGTTTTCAGCTTTTACGCTAATTGTTAAAAGGTAAAAGTAAACCTGTTGGCTTATGGCCAGCTGTGCTAATGCTGAACTGCTAACCCACACAGAGGTAACAGTATGTGTTGTAATACATTAGTGTTTTATCTGTTACAAGCCTGGGAAAGATGCAAGCTTTTAAAGTAATTGTTAAAAAGGTAAAAGTAAACCTCTGGGCTGATGGCTAACGATATCACTGTTGGATTGCTTAACACACTTAGAGCTGATGGTATGTGCACAAGAGGTCACAAGTGGTTATACATTACATCATTTATACAAGTAGTGGAAGAATGAAAGTACAAAGAAGATGTAAGATGAAAGCATCAGGACCTAAAGCGCTGTGTAAAAGTTGACATGACTTTTACTACTGATTATAGTTTTGCAGGAAGTGTTGATAACCGCAGTTATATTTAAAAATCCAAGAAAACTGTATCACAAACAAATCACTGTGAAAATGTTAAGAATTCACCCAGCTCTTTGTTAAACAGATTGTAGGTTTGCTTCTTACTTTTATTTTTAATCTGTATTTTTTTTTTCTTTTTTTTTTTTTAACAACAAATGGATCATTATGGGTAATGTCCATTCTGTGTTTTTCAATGATAAATTTAACCCAATGTAAACCTTGGGTTGAATTTTTATTTATTTTATTTCTCTTCCAGAATGTATTTAAGTCTAAACACTTGATGTTTTTTCACTTTTATCTGATGTTCAACATGTACTCTATCCTGGTTGTATTTACCGTGTAGTTTTTTATAGTTTTCAATAAAACATGCTTAGAATACAAGGGCTGCTCGTAGCGCTGATGGATTTTTTTTCTTTCACTGATTTACTTGAATGTTTGTTTTTTGACATTGTTGAATAGGATGTGAAGTGATATATTTCTGTTGTGTACAGTGTTGCCAGAATTCATACATTTTTTTTAAAATGTTAATTTGGACTTGACATGTGTATATGTGTACCTGCACAGATGCTGATGGTGAAGGCAATTGGAACAATTCACAAGGTGTGTGTGTGTGTTTGTACTAGGTTAGCAGATTACAGAGGTTGTTTTATAAAAGAAGTGATAAAAAAATCTACAAAGTAACTGTTGGAAAAAAAAAATCTCCATTATGTCTCATATTAAGTAGCAGTGTAGAAGTGTGCAGACTTATTAACACTTGAAATGTCAGGCTCCTCTGCTGCATGTTAATCACAAACTACCCCTTAGCATGAAATATCCTGTGTGAGGTACCTGTTTGGTAAGTTGATGGTGAAAACTGCTTGATGGGCAACTTTTCTTTTACTGTTTCAGATCCTAACGCTAATCCTAACAAGCGCCAGAGACAGCCTGCTCTTCTGGGAGACCACCCACCTGATTATGGTAAATATCCACCAAAAATACAGACAAGAAACACTCACATTCCAGTTCTGTTTCTGTACTTATCTTTTCATTTTATTCAGGTGGCCCTCAGGGAGGTTATCACAGCTACAATGATGATAGCTATGGGCCCCCTCCTCCTCACCGCATGGGGCCGGGAATGGGAGGGCGTGGCCGTGGCGGGCAGCGGTACGGCCCAGGGTACGGCCCACCGCCTCCTGAGTACGGCCCTCACGCCGACTCCCCAGTTCTCATGGTTTACGGCCTGGAACCCACCAAGATCAATGCTGATAAGGTGTTTAACATCTTCTGCCTCTATGGAAACGTGGAGAGGGTGAGTAAAAGGAAGTCACTGTTACTTTAGTTATTTACTGTTAGAGAATGTCTAAAGATAAAATAAAATAAACAAGTAATTTAACACGCAAAGACCCAAACATCCATCACCGACCAAAAGCATTTTTCTGTCTAAAATATGTAATAAGTTTTGATTCACTAATCCTATTGATACATGTAATTGAGGTTTTCATGGTCATCAGATATGACCATTTGGATGTTCAGAGGCTCCCTAGTGAACGTGGAAACAGTCATTTTCTTCAGTATTTATTCACAAGTAAAACCCATGGAGTTTGATCAATGACAGTGGATGGAAACACTTGGTTTGTGTTGGAAAAAATAATTTTTCCTCATCGTTTCTGATTTGATATAATAACCTTTGAAGTTACTCTGAACATCTATATGATCAGTAAATTAAATACAGGAAAATAACAAATTTTCACTATAACATGCAGAGGTACCATAATATGTGAAATACCATAATTATATGTATAATGCTGGATTTTAAAACCCTGTATTTTCTTGAAATTTTTGAACAGAAAAGGTGGAATACCAAGGTTTCTCAGTTGTATTTAGTTGTGCTTCATTCTATCAGATGTTCGCTATCATTGATAATAAAGAAATATCCTCTTTCTTTGTGATATAGGCAGTCTGTTTCTTGCAGTGTGTTTCTTGAACTCACAAAAGGTCATCTCTGCCAATAATTACTAAACTATTTCCATCCATTGCTTGAATGCTGGTTGGTCAGATCCTAGTAACTGTTGTTGCTAATACACATCCTCTCTTATTACACCAAGATACAAGGCTGTGACATTTTTGTTAATTTCTGATCCCAAAATCTTTTTTTTTTTTTTAAAAAGCTAAACATATATTCCCAAAAATAAACAATTTAAAAAAGATACGAGAGTGATTAATAAACATTTTGTTTTTGTTTTCTTCAAGATCAAGTTCATGAAGAGTAAACCTGGAGCTGCAATGGTGGAAATGGGAGACTGTTACTCCGTGGACAGGGCCATCACTCACCTTAACAACAATTTTCTTTTTGGACAGAAACTTAATGTTTGGTAGGAACAAAATAATGAGAAAGCATCATATTTTTATTGAAAACCCATTAACGCCGATGTACTCATGCGTTGTCTTCGGTTTACGTTCCTTGTAGTGTGTCAAAGCAACAGGCCATTGTACCAGGACAATGCTATCAGTTAGAGGACAACACCAGCAGCTTCAAAGACTTCCACGGCTCTCGCAACAACCGCTTCACCTCCCCAGAACAGGCAGCCAAGAACCGCATTCAGCATCCCAGCAACGTCCTGCACTTCTTTAACGCACAGCCTGATATTTCTGCAGAGATCTTCAACCAGGTCAGTAGAAAAACTGCTAAATGACTCCAACCCTGGGCTCTGCCTGTGACTAGTTAATACTACTCAAAACTCTTCTTCACTTTATTTTCTTTGTTTACAGGTTTGTGAGGAACTGGGAATCAAAAGCCCCACAAGTGTGAAGCTTTTCACCGGAAAAAGTGAGTGATGTTAACATTAGTTACAACTGAAGCAACTAGTTAACTCATCAAGATTCTCCAATGAAGGATCTATCAGAAAATCCCATATTATGCACTACATACACAGTATCTTTACTAATGTTCGACATACTTTAGTGTAAATTAACAGTAGAATGTATTGGATGTGATGCTCAGGATGTGAATATGCATTACTTCCACACAGCTTTTATGTCAGTTGAACGTACGTAACCATAGTAACTGAACAGTTTGACCTATACAAGCAGCTGTGTAATAATTAGGTTATTATTATTTTTTTTAAAAACATCAGTTTGATTTGTAAGCCTCATGTAATTATTCTCTATTCCTGTAATTTTGCAGTCAGTAAGTTTGATCTGTTGTTTTTAAAAGTCACATTTAACTTGTTTTATCTGAGTTTAGATTGTTTTTGTAAACTTTCCATTTAAAACAAAACAAAAAACAAATGTGTTTTTACTCATGAAGCATGTCATTAGCCCTGTAGCATAATTGCCGAAGTCATATTTTTGGCCAAATTATGATATTTATTTAAAATGAATCAGCTGTGTCAGGAAAGTACAGTTATGCAAATATCACAGTTTGGCCAAACATATGATTTAGGAAATTATGTTACTAAGCTAACGATTTGTTTTTATTTAGAAAGTTTGTGTTTTCAGCTTCCAAATGAGATTATTTGTCCACATGAGAGATTTAAAACCTTTTATTCCAATATTATTGTGGTTGTTTTTCAGGGTATTGATTTATATCCATTAACTGAGCATGCACATCTGGCCATAAAAGTTATATTATCAACCGAACAAATGCAAACAGTGACACAAATTTTTTTTCATAAATCAAACAGATTTTCTGCTTAGCTTCTGTGGATCCAGTGTGACAAAAAGCAGATAAACTCCACTTTATCTGACTTTACAAAGCACATTGATATGATTAGAGGTTCAGCAGTTATTTTACAGTCAAAAACATGATCAGTTCTGTCCTTTGAAGGTTAATTGTGCTACATGATGAACACCATTTGAATGAGTTCAGTGCATTATTACAGTTAAATCCACTTAATTCCACTCTAATGGTTTATCTTGGTGGTTCAACAGGTGAGCGGAGTTCATCTGGCCTCCTAGAGTGGGAATCCATAAATGACGCCATGGAAGCCCTTGCGATGATGAACCATTATCAGATGAAAAACCCAAGTACGTCGTCATGTCATTAAAATAATATAATAACCAGTCCTGTGTAGCGTAAAGTCAAATACAAATGCGCTTGGTTTTGATTTGTAATGACAGATTTGTCTTTCTCCTAGGTGGACCTTATCCTTACACACTGAAGCTGTGTTTCTCAACCACACACCACGCCAACTAAATACTCCTCTTAACCTATTTGTAATGTTTTGTGTCTTTGTGTAGAGTGTGATGCGGTTTCGTTGTCACTTCCCATAAAAACCTTGAACCAGTACTGACAAAAGCCTAGGATCAATGTGCTTTAAAACATGTTACTCAAACTTTGATTTTATACAATTCCTTTTCCTTTTATCATATTTTTCAATCAGTTGTTATTTTGTATGTTCAGACACTAGTTTTGAAGACACACCCCACCCACTGTTGTGACTAACATTTTAGTGTGGACCTTAGTCTTGTGAACAGTGAACAGTACCCGTAACATGGAAGCAGGTGTTACCAGGTTTCACAAATATTGATACACGTATTTTTCATCATTTCAATCCCATTTGACAGCGAAACATCTGGAGAAATAGTACATTAAATATCATGTTCTTAAAAGGGGAACATCCGTAGTTTACTGGTTGAAAATGGACACGTCTGCTTGTCTTTAAAGTTGTTAGGGTGCCTTTCTTTTGTTGATATTGAACTGTAGAAAAGATAATCACCATCAATATTTATAGCTAACACATGACAAACAAAATCAGCAAAATACTAAGGGTATGACTTTGGCTGGAATGACTCCAAAAAATTCTCAGTTTGTTTTTACATAGCTGTACTAAAAGTTGATGTTAGCTATGATTGAGCATAGACCACATCTGTACACACAGGTTTTTAATGCATTATGTATAATAATTAAATGTACTCTTGCTAACACCGCTGCTGTGTTCTGGGATGTACAAGTGCAGCTTTTTTTTTCTCAATAAATGGATGGCAGTCAGCCACAGATTGACCAATTACTTTGTGTCATGATCTCAGACCATGGTGTGAGTGTGTTTGTGTTCTACATCTGACAACGAAGGCTCTAACATGTCAAAGAACTGGCCAGGAGTTGAACATTTTTGTGAAATACCTTTACACTAAAGCTCCACAATTAAATTTTCAGTGACAGCCTCCGTATACATGTTTTCATAAAATATCAGCCATGTAAAAGCTTGATTTTATTGTTTCTTTCTCTAACCCACAAGGGGCCATATTAGGTCACGAGAAACTCCAATATTAACATGAGAGGTAGAAACTTTGGATTTTTTTTAAAATCCGGAAACAAATTGATTTAAGAGTAGATGAATGTCTCGGGTTGAATTTCTTGAAATAAAAAAAAGCAAATATTTTTCTCTGCATATTGGTGATCCATCTTTGTCATCTTAATTAAAAGCTGGATAATGGCTTCAGCAAGTAACATCAGATCAGTGTCCATGTTCACACTTGAAACAAAATCTGATCGGAATTGGTCCCACTCAGACTGAAGAAACTTTGTCTATGTAACTGCAGCCAATATTGGTTTACAAGATCAAGTAATAAGTAAAAATTTTATTTTCTACCTTTCTTAGCTTTACTTAATACTACAGTGTTCATGTTTGAACACAAATTGTATCACTTAAATACAAAAATCGACAAGGAGTCTGGATCATTTTCATCATGAGGAGATAGTGATAACCCCCTCACTATTTTCAAGTTTAATGGCATAATACACTAAAACCATGAGGTACAACATGCTAGATACTATGACCAATGTATAAAAGGCAAAACAAACGACCTTCTTGAGTCACATAACATTACTATTCTACAATATGTGTTTGACCACCTTAAAAAGCTCAGAAAAACCAGGCACCTCAGCCAATTATTTGAAACACTAGAAAAATACACTATCCTGCATAAAGTGATACAAATTTAGAAATATTACACCGCCGTGACAAGAGGGGAAATGATCATCTGTTCTAAATATGAAGTCATCAGGGTTTCCTCTGTACCAATGAGAAAGAGAAATCTGACAACACATGAAAGTTATGCTATACAAAAAAAAAAAAAAAAAAAAAAAGCTGTATTAAATTGCTGTGATATGCGCAATTACATTTTATGCACCAGTTTATCAAGTAAATAAACCATGTGGACTTTATTCTTTAATGTCATACAAGAAAAATAAAAACATCAGAATAGGTGAATATGCCTTGTTCCAGTCTTAAAATCTTACACCCTTGTTTCCCCTTTGTCCTCCATGTTCGTATAGAATTCGCTGATAAAGACAACTACATTTCCCACAGTGCTTTGAGCACCAGCCGCGTAGGTGTTTCCGGTGTCTTATAACATTTTACTTCCTTCTACACAGACCGACACGAACAAACCGAAAAAGAAGACGTCGCTAACTTTCCAATGCTGTCATCAACGGTCGCGTTTCGAGCGTAGTTTTGATTACATTCTCGTCGTAAAAGCTGCGGTATGTGGCGGGTTGTGTCCGAGTGTTGAAGAATCGCGGATAAACGTAGACTCGAGCGTGTAGGCCTCCGAAGAAAGTTTGGTCGAGGGCCTGTAAACAACATGTCCTCCGCCTCGCAGTCTTCCTCTAGACGGCAGTGGTGCTACCTCTGCGATCTGCCCAAGATGCCCTGGGCCATGCTATGGGAGTTCAGCGAAGCCGTGTGCCGGGGATGTGTCAACTACGACGGAGCGGACCGAATAGAGCTCCTCATCGAAACGGCCCGGCAGCTGAAGAGCACCCACGGCGTTTTAGACGGCAGGTCCCCCGGTCCTCAGCAGAGCAAACCCAGCTCGGCCGGGCCCATTGAAGCGGGGCGGCAGCATGGAGAGCGCATCGACAGGGGGAGGGGTGAGTATGGGGTCTCTGCTCGTCTCCCCAACGGCCTGCACAGAGCTGAAGATGTGGCCCTGTCGGAGGGGAGCCGTCAGAGTCCAAATACTCGCCGGGCGATGGCAGGAGCGGTTCCCAATCTGCACGGGACCATATCCCACGCTTTGATAGCCCAGGGGTTGGTAGCGGCCCCTCATGGGCTCTTAGCCCCACTATCAGGCTCCAGAGCTGGGGCCACACCTATTGCGGTCTCAGCTGGTCCCATGATGGGTGATGCTGGTAGAAGACAAGCCGTGTCCCTGGGCGTGGGAGCCAGCACCTCTGCTCTGGTGGGTATAGATCCTGCAGTGTGGAGGAACAATGAAGTCATGGCTGAACTAAATGAGATTGCTCGTAGTCGTGTTGAAGGCTGGCCAAACCGTCCCAAAGCAGTCAGGGATGTACTTGTAGCCCTCAGCAGCTGTGTCCCCTTTAATGTGCGCTTCAGGAAAGACCATAATCTGATGGGCCGAGTCCTGGCCTTCGATGCCAGTACAACTCCAGAGTTTGAGCTGAAGGTGTTTGTGGAGTACCCCTGTGGCTCCGGGATGATCTTCTCAGGTGTTCCAGAGCTGGTCAGGCAGATGTTCCGCGATTCAGCCAAAGATGCAGGTAAAGCTGTGAACTCTGGGCTACGTTACGTGGAATACGAGAAGCGGCAAGGCACCGGAGACTGGCGTGGGCTGTCTGAGCTGCTGAATGATGGGGTGCGTCTGTTCAAAGAGCCTCCAATCCCAGAGGTTCTCCCACAGCCAGATCCAGTCCATGCCATGGCTGCCACCAGCCGTCCTGTATCAGCGAAGAGCACGACCCGACGCCGCAAAGCTTCTCCAGGCTCTGAGAACGGTGAGAGCGAAGGGAGACCAGATCATGCAGGGAGGGAGCCGTGGCCCCGTGGTGTGTACCCAGGCATGGAGCCCCTTCCTGGCATAGCAGCTCCTCAGGAGGGTCCTCCTCGTTTACACAGCCAGCCATCGCCCATCTCTGCACTCATGGGTGTTGCAGACAGCCTGAGCTCCAGTCAGATGGCCAGAGACAGCCCCAGCATGTCCACAGCCCACTCCTCCACAGCTGGGCGCCCCCCCAGTGGCAGCCCCTCCACCACCTCCACATCCATCTCCCAGGCTGCCATGGGGCAGGGCTCTGTCACCGGGGGGCCAAGCAGCAACACTAGTGGCGGAGAGTCAACAAGTGGCGCCCAGGGAACCCTGCTCTGCTGCACCCTGTGTCGAGAGCGTCTGGAGGACACTCACTTCGTCCAGTGTCCTTCTGTCCCGCACCACAAGTTCTGCTTCCCTTGCACCCGAGGGTTCATCCGCAGCCAAGGCCAGGGGGGGGAGGTGTACTGCCCCAGCGGAGACCGCTGCCCCCTAGCTGGATCCACTGTGCCTTGGGCCTTCATGCAGGGAGAGATCTCGACGATCCTGGCTGGAGACGGAGATGTGACAGTAAAAAAAGAGAACGATCCTTGACGGCTCCATCCTGTTGATGAATGGTAAGAATCCAGCAGTTTAAAAACAACAAATATGACAAGACCAGTCACAAAAACCACAAAAAGACTGAACAATCCCATCATCCAGACTCCTCAAACCAAACAAACGGAACTAGTGCTTACTGTCATTATTAGTATTTGTGTATTCAGAATTAATAAATTCCTAGATAAAATATCAGAAAATAGTGCAAATGCAACAATCCAAGCCCCAAATAACCTTTGACACAATTACAACTTGTAAAACTGACATTTCTGTGTCAAAACATCTGGAAAGAAACAAAATACTGAATAAAACTTGAAAGATGGAGTAAAAATTATGAATAATTATGTGTCTAAAACACACGAACGTAGTGATGTAATACAAATATTAACACTAGAACAACCTTTTTCACTGGTTTGTTGGTTTCCCTCTTTATTCTCGTTGAAAGACATTTGTCATGATCCGCTTTGATTTTCAGTTTACGACTGTTGTTATTTAACTTATTTTCATGAGGCACATTGTAAATATATCTGGCCATTTCATTTTCCATGTAATTACTTGTTACTTTTAAGTTTTAAAGATTATTTTACATCCACGCCTAGAAGAAGTAGGTCCTATCATTCATAGCAGTTGATATCAGTAATTGTCATAAGGATCAAGACATTATTTCTAGTGCAGAGGCTAATTTTTTTTGGGTCCTGAGTTAAAGTTGGAGAAACCAGTTATTCATAAAAGGTATAAAGAAGATGAAGATGCTGTAAAATACAAAACAAGACAAAATAACAGATGATACAAAAATTGGGGTAAAGACAACAATCTTAGATCATGTTCATCGAGACAAAAATGACGTAAATGGTTTGGTTTTTCTGTAGGAACCAAACCAAACAAATGTAGAGGAGGGACATTACAAACCATTAGAATAAGAAAATGTTTGGCATTAAAAGAAACATGAGTAAAATATAGTAAAACAACAACACTTTGAAATGTTTTTAAGTGTTTTAGCTGAGAATGTGAGCAAAATAAACCCAAAGACCCATTTTTAACCATATAAACCCAGATGCTTAAATCCTCCTGTTTGTGTGTCTGTTTTGTGTAAAATGTGTGCTTCTTGTTTCCACAGTGGATCAAACACTTTGAAAGCACTTCCCTATGATCTGAAGCGGAGGTTGACTGCGAGCCTCCGAGACCAGATGAACTCTGAACCCCCGGGAGAACAGCTCCACAAACACTTAAAGACACAAAGCCCCCAGACCCACTCATCCGAGGGACACGGCTCACCTGACACAGGTGGGAATGTTACGTCACGGCTGAATGTTGAATCTGTCCTGAGCAGAGCTGCAGAGGCCTTTCACCAGGCGTCCATTCACAAGTCCAGGATCGAAAGCACACGCTTCTTTAAACAATGACAATCTTTTTTTTTTTTTTTTTGTTCTTTCATTCATTTGTGTTACTATTATATACTTTGCGTAATGTCCGATGCAGATGGATGACACTGATGTTTATAGATGGTTTGAGAATCGTGTATCTCCTTGACAAACTAATGAATGTCCAAAATGTGGCAAAACCATTGGGTCCTTAAAGCCAAGGATTTGGAAATGTAACCCCACAGTATGTCTCTTAGGTATTTCCCTTATCGTATGTCAAAAATGTGAATTTACTTTCAATATGGCTATGTAATTTCTATTTTTGATACAATACAAATTTCTATGTATTTGTTTATAGTGATGAGAAGACCAAAGATGGCTTCATGCTCAGTGTAATTTTATGTCTTGTAGCTGTGTATGCTGTATTCACTGATAACCTTGGCATCAGTCACTAATTTGTTCATCTATCACAGATGTAAGCTTGCTTTGTCTATTTACTTTTTGAATTATATGTATGGTAAAATAATTAGCACCACAATCTTCAATGGTTAACCCACATACTCATGTGATCGTACTTGGTCAGCTCTATAATAAACGACAAAAATAGTTCTATTATTACAGCTGCTTTATTCTTTGGCTACAGTTCGATATATTTCAGATTCACGTACTTTCTCAAAGACAGGGCTCCCACATGTTTTTACAGACAAAAATAAAGAGAAATGGACTTTAATTATTGTATAAAAGTTAAATAGGAACATTTTCAGTCTCTAATTGTAATTTTCACTGTCACTTCAAATGCAAATAAACCAATTGAACTAATGAGCTATTAAAGGATTGTAATATAGATCCAACATTAGGCAAAGATGCATAATTCATATTTTAATAAGTCATCTTTTCCTCAACATTTTAAACATTTTCTTGGGGATGCAAAGACGACAAAATAGCAGCTGAAAAATGTGGATTAAAAGTTGATTTTTGCTTCAGTATTTAGCCCTAGGTTTCCCGTTTTATCCTGATTTTAAAACAAAAACTAAATCTGCAAAAATTTCATGTTATTTTGTATCAGAGTATGCAGCCCAGGATTTTGTCTGCAAGGAAACTCAGAAAACAAGATGGAATTAACTAATTTTACTTCCCCATAAAAAGTAATAAATTGTAATTTAATTGATTTCTTAACAGTGGGACCCATTATCAATGATTAAATGAGAAAAAAACAACATCCGAGGTGTTAAAAAGCCACAGAAAATCCATCAGACCACAGTTTATAAACCACACTACACAGGAGAGAACACGATTTAAAAAGTGGTTCTGAGTTAAAAAAAAACAACCCCAAACCCAGAGTGTTTAAATAAATGTCAACATGTGTTAAAGTGTAAACGTCATCTGCACATCGAGTGGTGTCAATCCTGTGGTTCTTTATATGTGCTTTATTGAAATCGTTCTTCACGTTGCTGATTTGCCTGTAAAACGCTGACACAAGCCTTGGACCTGGACCAAGACCATCACAGTGCTGGTTCAGATGGGGCAGCCACTCTCTCCCAGGGCCTCCTGAGCCCCCTTCAGGGTCTCCCGTTTCACACATTTCCAGTATCCAGAGATGCCCGTCTGAGGCTGGACCTGCACCAAGACACATTCACATCAGATTCAGATGAGGCGGGACACAGAAGGTGGGAGTTAACGACAGTATTCAACTTTTTATCTCTAAAAATACCAGACATGAGATGAAGATGACAGACGTATTCATGATGTACTCTGAAAATATGAAATGTCACATTTTTTCCAAGAAAAACACAAAATATCAAACTGTCCAGATGAATATACAGCTAGAGTTAGAGTTCTGTCATTTTTAATTGGTTTTATTCTTTCAATTTGGACCAACGCAATTGATGACTCAACGTGAAACATCGAGGGGAAAACAAAAACTAGTTAATTTTACCTGTAATTCCACTTCATTCTATTTACACATTTGATAACAACTGGCTACAGCTAATTTGAATCAAACTACAAACAGCATCATTTGATCAAATGTGAGGAAATATTCTCCATTTCACCAGTGGTCGTCTTCATGAGGCGTCAGAGATGGAGTTACATCCACAAAAAAATCTGAAGATCGAAGTGGACTCACCTTGAGTCCACGTAAGACTCTGTCCGTCATCACACCGATGAACTCCTTGTGGCTCAGACAGTTGTCTCCGTCCATGTCGAAGAGTTTGAAGACCGTGTCGAGGACGCTCTCCGACAGATCGTGGCCGGTGGCGATCTTCACTGCTCGCTTAAACTGGGCTGCACTCGGAATGAGGAAATACATCCCACATCAGAGAGTGTCTACACAGTCTAAATGTTGATGTACTCTGACCCAGAACGTGGTCGTACCCATTCCAACAGGACGGTTCGCCTCCGTCACCATCTTCATTGAAAACGCAAAATCCTCCAGGTTGTTGGTGAAGAGGCAGAAGACTTTGAACTCATCAAATGTGATGCTCTACAAGAAAAAACAGCACTCAGGCTTACATTTAAAAAGAAGAAAAGGAAAAACGAGAAGGAAAAGATGAAGAAGAAGAGGAGGAGAAGAAGGAGGAGAACATCATGTTGAGGGCTGGGGTTCCAACCTGTCCTGCTGGGATCTTCTTCCTCATGTTCTCCCAGTAGATTTCATTGTCTTCTTCGTTGGTGTAGTGAAGCAGCCACTCAGCGAAATCCTCTCGTCGCATGGTGTCCATACCTTTGGAAAACTGCAGGAACTCCATCTCCTGGACCTCGGCCTGCAGGTCCTCCATGAACCTGAAGGACAGAGTTAACGTTCTCATCAGTGTCTCTTTAGGGACTGTGAATCCCCCTGGAGCAGAGACAAATGCAAAACACAAGTCCATAAAATACTGTAATTACACAATAATGACACATTTAGAGATGTCTGTCCAGATGTTTGGGTGTAAAATGCTCATATTGATCCATAAGATTTACATCAGATCATCAAAAACAATATCAGTCATCATTAGACGGGGCATTTTACTCAAATCTTCAATTTTCAGCTTAGTTTGATGATATGGCGTAAATAAATGCACAACGTAGCCTGGGGTTTGTCCTGTAGAAAGTGAGGTCATGATATGAGTCTTGGCCTTTTCTTTACCTTCGGAACTCCTGATACTGCAGTTTATGTTCTCCGTTTCTACCGAAGAAATAGGCCTGAAGAGTCGTGTTGACACCGTCACCTTCTTCTGTCTGAAACATCAATATTTATTCACCCATTAACCGGCATCAATTAAAACTGTACAAAAGGTTGATTCCACTTTTATCTTTGTGCTTTTTGCAGGGTCCCATTCTCTTTTTTTCCAAACACACAAGAAAACACAGGAAATATGAGCACAGGGATCAGCTCACTCCTCATACACAAAAAACTGAACTACATGAGTTGTAAAGGCTAAAGTCCGTATTTAGTGTGACCTCTGACCCCATGACAAGAAGCAGCACGAACATCTGACGTGTTGAATGAAACATCAGAAAATTAATGCCATAAATCGAACAAAAGGGTTAAAGACAAAGAGAGGTGATACTAAACACGACCACTATGGTTTATAGAAGCTGTTTTTTGTTTTTTCTGCTGTACGTACGTTATGTATATCTACATTTTATCTTAATACAGACACTGAGAATCCATATTAGAACTTTACTAAACCAGCAAACAGAATGTTGGATTAGGACTTTTGCATAAGTCTGTATGTGATTTTAGAGCCAGTTTATTGTTTTGTTGATAATATATTAGGGTTGCACATTAAAACATAATGATAACCATTACAAGTTATATCATTATCAGGGTTCCCACTCTTTCCCTGAAATTATTTTCCAGGATATTTTCAGCCACTACAGAGACAAGTTATCCCGTCATACACTAATCCATTCCCCCTCATTCTCAGGAAGTGTTCTTTTCTACAGTTGTAAGTTGCATCTACCCAGACTGTTTCTATGTTTATCACTCAGACATTTGATGCTTTGATTATGACAAATGTGTCTTAGAGTAATGCAAAGACACCCACAGATTACAGCGTAGCACTTCCTTAGCCTGACAAACTGGAGTTACAATGTTCAACTGGGTAATTCCCAACTCAACTTCCTATTCTTTCTCACTTTCTCTCCTGCATTTCCTCTAAAAATATTTGTATATTTTCAATAAATCACTGGAAAAACTATTTCCATTGTTTCATCTCAGTTTAGGCACACAAGGTCACAAGGCAGGGGGAGGATAAATAATTTTCCAGGATAATTTAACTGTTTTCAGGACATTTGCACATTTTTCTCATTCTCCATATATTTTCCAGGTTTTCCAGGACGCGCGGGAACCCTGATTATTATATCATCATACTTATTTATTATTTTATTATTATTTATATCATTTTTATCTGATATGATAATTTTTAAAGGCTACAATTACTTATTTTATACTTTTGTCTTTGGCCTTTATTTTGTTTGCACTGTGGAATAAAACTATAGTTTTTTTCATCTTTATTCAGGTGTTCTCTGGCAATGGATGAACATTTCAGTATTTTATTTCTGAAATGTTCTAGCCTTACAAACATAACAATCAATTTTATTCAACTTTCACTTATTAGACATTAATCACAATTACCTATATCGACATAATGTATCTTGCAGCCCTAGTATTTATTATTCATTTATAAGTAATCTTTTTTTTTTTTCTCTTTTTTAAATATTTGAGATTTTAAGAGATTACAGATATAAAAACCCACCTCTGTGTTGTCCTTTGGTAGCAGAGCTCTTCTTTTACTTTTCCCAATAATTTTCTTGAGCTTCAGAAACAAATGAAAATACAAATGTTAAATTTGACAAAAAAGAAGGTTTCAAATTAAAAGAATAATGACAGAATGAAAACAAAAATGGTTATGAATCAAAAAAAAAAAACAAACTTTTGTACTTAAGTTATTTTGTCCATGTAAATCATAAAATAGATTGCACAAATATAACAATGGTAAACCTATGTATGCATTTTATTTTTATTTTAATTATTGTTATTATTTATTTATTTTTGTTTCTTTTCTCCCTCTCTGTGGGTTGGTGGCCTGTATGTTCTTGGAGGGGTGGGGGGTGAATTAATGGGAAGAAAAAAAAGGGATGATCATTGTTTGAAAGAACCTCTGTGATTGTTATGTGAACACTACGTACCATGAGTATACTGTCAATACACCATGTAACACTGATGTTCAATAGATGAAATAAAAAAAAAACCTCAAAGAAGAACAGAACTATGTCACTGATCATCGTTCTGTCCTTAACATGTACAACACAAACCAGAGCAGATCAGAATCCATGCACATCCACGTTTTCTTGTGGATCAAGTCACAACACGTAAATATGACACAAGCTGCCAACATGCATTTGGTTGGAAATAAAACCAGCCTAGACCTGATCCATCAAACACAAGTGTGGGACTGGCATCACAGAAGACAAGTCAAGAGGCTCTAAATGAACGGAGTCTGCAGATGCAAACACACCACAGAAGAAGAACAGACGACAGCAGCGAGTCCAGTTCCACCTCACCTTTAACACGGCGGCACAGCCTCGGGTCCATACTTACAAAAGAGCGTCAGTACATGAGGCAGCATTAAAAGGCGGCAATAGAAACACAGTTTATTCTGTTCAAGGACTCCCAGTTAAATAAAACCAGACATGAGGGATGCACCGATCTGATACCAGGCCAATCTGTTCAGTTCTACATTCTATGAAGTTTAACTTGAAAACCAGTTCACACCAGACATTTAACATGAACGGCGGCTTTCAAAGCAGCGTTCTGAACACCGGCCAATTCAGACTGATGGGACGAGATCAGACGCTGTATTGTTTCCATAGCAACGACTTTCTCGGGTTTCCATATTAACAACTAACTTTTCTGGTTATTGACGGGAATTGCGAATTTCCATCCAAGTCAGTTTTGGAAAACATCCAGTTTTCATCATAAAAATAATATAAAGTACAACACTTAACCTAGTAGATTTAAAAGAAGTAGCTGTATTGTAATACCAGTTTACAGTACAAAGGACTTTCTGAGTCAATACAACAACAAAAATAAAATGTAATTCAATAAAATTTAATTAACATGGGTGGCTAAAAAGAAAGAGTGGAGTAGTTAAACCACCTGGTGTGTCTGTATGGGGCCATCTAAATTCTGTTCCTAAAATGTATATAGAGAATGCAAATGTATGTTTCTTCATAATCATCATCATCATAATGGTTTAAAACTTTGCCAATGCAATGTAGTATTTTATGCAACTGCATTCAACCTGAGCTAAAGAGTGGATATTAACAGGTATTTTGAGTTATTAGTATTATCACCATCATCATTACTGTTTTACTTATTACTCCACCCCCCCCCAAAGGGGAGGCAAAACTCTTGGTTGAATTCATACCAAATTTGGTTTATAGATTGCAAGTGACCCAGAATAGATCTCATTACATTTTGGGAACAGTAGATCAAAGTTACAATTTTTAATGAATTTTTAAAATCTATTTTTTTCCATTTACTTATAATGGGCAAAATTTCAACTGTCTGTAGCAGCAAAACCATTGGTTGAGTTCATACCAAATTTGGTTTATACATTGCCAGTGACCCAGAATAGATACCATTACATTTTGAGAAAAGTAGGTGAAAGTGTCAATATTTTGTGAATTTTTAAAATCTTTTTTTTCCCCATTCACTTACAATGGGTGAAATTTCACATGTCTGTGGCAACAAAACTATTGGTTGAATTCATACCAAATTGACTTCATAGATTGCCAGTGATCCAGAATAGATCTCATTACATTTTGGGAACAGTAGGTCAAATTTCAAATTTTTTATGAATTTTTTCAAATCTTCCCATTTACTTATAATGGGCAAAATATATGCGAGAGGTGGGGTTTGTTGTGCCTGGCACCACTTGCTGTTATTATTATTGTCATTATCATTATTATTACTTGCGTTATTATTATTGATTTCGTTATTACTGTTAGTTTCTGCAGCTCTTCGCATACTCCATTATGTTAAATGTACATATAATTATTCTCTAAACCTGTTTCAACCTCTCTTAATACACTTAATTTTTCCACCTTTTCCAAGCATCAAAACCTTGTTGCAATACTATTTTTACATTTCCAATCTGGTCTTTTTACAAACTGAAAACACCAATTAAAAACAGGTGGATGGAAACACGCCAAGTAAGGCACAGACTTTATTAACACATAACACTTGTGGTCTCAAATTTTTCTGTATTGACCGGATATTCATATCGAGGTTGAAAAGGTCTGACTGGTGCATCCCTACCAAATACATCATAGTATTTGAGTTATAGCCCGTGTCCCTCCGAGGTCTTACCTTCAGAAACTCCCTCTGGTCGACATGCTCATTTCCATCAACATCTAGCATTTTGAAAGCTATGTGAAATCCTGTTCGAGGCTCTGAAACAGCAAAGCACGGTCAGTTTCCTGGACGCGACAAAGAAAACCTCAGACAAGGGTTAGTGAGGAAAGCAGCATTTGACAAAAACGGACGTCACAGCTGCTGCTTGGACGCAAAAAACACAATAATAGCCTTCGACATTCTTTACCATCCACAGATTCAACATGAAAACAGGCAAATTCATTCAGTACGTTTTATGCGAAGTGTGAATAGACGTCAAGAGGCCGAGCATGGATTAAAAATCTACAGGTCACTCACTGGTCAGGATGGTCAACAGGAACAGATACTCTGTGTAGGAAATCAGACCTAGAAGACACAAGGAAACCAGGAAAACATTTAAGGAGGCCAGGAACTAAACCCAAACCCAAAAAATAAAAATGAGACACTGAGTCACATCTGGATCTGGAAACAGAACCAGAGTTTGATGGGTTCTTACCATTATCACCCAAAGTTCTGAACAGATCCTGTCCAGCGTTTGCTTTAGAGGCAGTGGCCAACATCTTATTCACCTCCTGAAAGAAGAAAACAAACAGATCCATTTAGTGCCTAATCATAAACTCATCTAATGTCTACACCACCTGATATATATATATATATATATATGTGTGTGTGTGTGTGTGTGTGTGTGTGTGTGTGTGTGTGTGTGTGTGTGTGTGTGTGAAAGTAGCACTGAATAACATGTCAACTTACCTCTTGTGTTAGAGTTTTTTTCTGCAGTTTTCCTATTGAACAAAAAAACAGAAAAGTTACTTAATGAGACACTAACAGTTATTAAATCTAATCTTATTTCCTGTTAGAACATGTACATTTATGAGGTTGTTCATACGTTACTCCATCAATACATTGGTACAATTTCAACAGCTAACACATAGGAAAAAAGAAGAACACACTATTAAAAATAATGTAATATAGAATACAATTATAAAAAATGCAATTCTGAGAATATTGTGACATAAGTCTTTTTGGTTTGTCATAAAAAAAAACAAAACAGCAAAGTATTACTTTATTAGTAAAAGTGTACTCAAACTTATCGTACTGCAACCTCAAAACATGTAGTGATCTTAGTTTTTTTTATGTTTTACAGTTCACTTCTCTTCTTAGTGTCACTGAATCCAAAATACCAGCCGACATACTGGACCGTTAAATTACAGCCTCTTGCGATAATATAATTGCAGATGCTTAATTAAAGTTCATTATAATGTCAGCGTGTAATGCAGGGCTCAGGTTTATTCCATATGAGCAGATGTTTAAATGCAACATGTACACATCAGTGTTTATTGATAACCATTAAAAATATATACATAGGATTCTGCAGAAAGTTTCACTTTTAATTACTAATAATATAATCTTTGGCCTTACAGGGTTTTCGAGGGTGGAGGAGCTATCTGTACCAAAGCATTTTCCTGAAGTTTCCTTAAAATATTTGGGGATATGAGGGTCTTCCCACAAAACACTGTTTCCAAATAAAGAAAAATATAAATAATTGGTTTCATCTCATTTTGGACCGTTATTATTGCCAAGTCTGTGTGTGTAAAAGTTTGGAAATACCATTACAATCTGAATTCTTTTTTTTTTTTTTTTAACCTGCATGCATTTTCATTTCTCATTTATTTATTCATTTTCCTTTTGAGGTATTGCCTGGACAATAAGCCACTTCTCCCTCATAGTTTTGTTACATACATGTTATTAAAATGCAAAAACACTGGAAACGCATCTTGTAAATGCTTTTGCAGAAATTTACACAAGTGTATTTATTTTGCTTTTTCAAATAAAAAGAGAATTTAAGAAAATAAAAGTAATAAAATAACTTTTTTTCTTTAAAATGTGGCATTCTTCATATTAATTTGACTTCAGTGACTATATTCTGGTTCATACCACGAAGGACAAACAGGTGACAAATTAAAGGAAAAATCAACATAAAGTGAGGTTTTGTTCTATGGAATGCACATCATTCTGATAAATGACGTTTGCTAAAATTGTGTCTTGATGATGGTGATGAGAACACTGTATCACCTATCAGCGCTCATCTCCAACAGCTTTTCACAGAGGAGGCTTTTGTGGTGCAGTAGCACAGCAGTTAGCACTTCCATCTCTCAGATAGAAGGTTCTGGGTTTGATTCTGTCAGACCAGAGCCTCTTCTCTGTTGAGTTTACCTGTTCTCTCCATGGCATTAAAAACATGTATTAGGATGGGTAAAATGCAGAGACTGATGCCATGCAGCCTATACATGTAGACATTATCTGGAAAAACTGAGATTTTCTCATGCATTTTTGCCTTTCATCCACTTGAAAACGCTGGTTTATGTCACTGAAAACCACATGATGGCGCTCTACGGTGTATTTATGCGGGTTTGTCTGGATGAAAACTTTTCTGAAAATAATCTGGTGTTATGATTGAAAACAGAAATTTCTACATGTATCCATGGCCTGAATTTCCCCATGGGGATAACAAAGCAAGTTAACCTTTGAACTTTTATTTGTCACACGTCTGTATTTGTGACCATAATCACAACCTATTTTATATTTTGCCTCAGTTTTGGAGACTTAATTTGTTGTCATTCTACCACTTATTCATGACACTTAAAACTGAAGTGTTCAACAGTTTAAAAAAAAACAAAAAAAAACCCAATTATACTTCAAGTGAGAGGAAACAAGACATCCACACCCATTTTCAGGATCTAGAAAACCTAATTTGACTATTTTACAGGTGTTTTCATACAAGTAGGGGTTAAAGCTGTAGGAGCTGAAATCAGGGGTAAAAATCTCCACAGTCCAAATGCAAAACCAAGCATGTATTATATGTATTTTCTGGTGATTTTTCCCTCTAATTTCACTCCTGTGGCTTTAAGGGCACAAGACCCCATCCATAAAAAGACCATAAAAATGTTCTGAATGTTTGGCTGCAGTTGCATCATGATGAACCGTCCAAAAAAAAGAATGGAATGGGTGTTTGTGTAAATGGAATGCAGCTGTTGTGTGGGACTTTCCTCCCTGAACTGAACATTATTTCATGTTTTCAAATGTCCATCCTATGTGAGGACAGACAGACAGACAGACACTGCGGGATGTAACTGGACACCGGTGCAGCTTACTGTCAACTTTCTCCAGCATCACCGAGTACAGGAAGTCTCTGGGGGTCATGTAGGGCTCCTGTTCGTAGATCACCGAGGCGAACTGGATGAATCTGATCTTTCTGGCCGACAGCTGTGGAGCCGCAGCTTCCTGAAACGGCAGCAGCGAAACAGAATCAACACCGACATAAACACACCGGACATGTATCACTGCTGCTCATCAGCGGAGGAAAGTAATGAAATACCGCACCCCCCCAAGCCTGTACTTGAAAAAAATGTACTTTCTATATCTGATACCACTTAATGTTTGCTTAATTCCACTACATTTCAGGGGTTAATACTGTAGGTTTTACTCCACTACATTAATATGACATTTAAACTTATGCCTGACAAAAATAAGTGTTTTAATCTTATGTTATGATGCAGCATTTACTTATTAGTTTATTTCATCCATAAATTAAAAGACACAGAAAAAGAAAATCACATTATGTATGAAAAGGAGCAGAAAGAAGGACAATCTTATATTTTTCTGCCTGTGTTTAAAACTGTGGGAAATATCTATAATCTTAAAATATCTAAAACACACTGATAATCTAGTTTTTCATCTGCATGTATTTAACAACAAGGGAGGAAATCGCCACCACTGCAAACACATCCATTAACATTTTAATGCAGCTTTGATGACTAAAATTAGGGAAGAAACATGTATATTTTAGTACATTGTAAATGTGATGTCATAATTTTCTCCTTTCAATGTCATGGACAAAAATACAAATTGGCAATAACCTGCTTCAGTGAAATTCTGTTAAATTAAAAAAAAAAAAAAAAAAGACAGAAAACATGTAATCAGTTGTAAAAGGACACAAACACACCAGTCCTGTGTGATTTTGGGATTGAGTGCATATTTTGTTCATTTTTGTATGAATAGGTATGAACACATGATTGAATAAAAAATTATTTTAAATTCTCCATTAAGGTCAAAACATGATAAACATTCAATAAAAACCCAAACATTTCACAAAGATAAAGACAGAGCAATCAAAACTATAATAGTAATAAAAAAAAGTTTGACCTACATCAACAAAACCATGATGTAAATTAAGTAAAACAACAAAACACTGAAATTTTTTGAAGCACTTCAGCCAAAAATCCAAACAAAATACATACTAAAGATGATGATAATTACCATTTCACCCTTCAGATGATACCTATGTGTTACCAACCTGTTATTACAGGTTTGACTTTGAAAACCTAACATGACGTCTTTCCAGTATTTCAGTCCTAGAAAAACTGAGATCCAGATCACGATCCAGTATCAAAAAGGATTCTTCAACATCAGGACAAAGGTCACTTCTGATATTTATGTGATTTTCTCAGAAATTAAGGCAGTATTTCCTCTGAAAAAAATACAAATCACACACATGCTACATGATACTATCTGCCAACATCATCAGTTTCTTCTACATCCTGAATACAATCCAGAACTGAGAGCATGTTTTTATTTCATTACTAAATCTGTAATATTTGATGTTCATTCCTAACCTCAGTTTTGACATTTGGACTTTACATTTGTTAATTATTCCTTTATCCTATCAGAGCAGTTCAGTCTGATAATAGAACTGACCGTTTCAACTAGAGATGGGTCATTATGAAGTGGAATAATCAGTGCAATTCAAGTGAATATTTTGAAAAACCATGATTTAATGGTCAGCACATGCCCTCCACCCAAACTAAAATAATGATTATAAAAAGCCCAAGGAACGGGTGAACAAGTATATATCTCTACGAAATTAAACACAAATTATCTCCCTGCCTACTATTTTTCTAAATCTATGTTTTAAAGAGCAAGGGATGCCATGTATTCTTAACAGCAGAATTATCCAGTGTGGTGAATATGATGAAGGTTTTCAGTCTGTGTCAAGTTTATGTAGATTCTGAGATTATTTATTCCTCATTTAGTGTTTGTAAACTATTATTATAATACAAATAAAATACAATCTGCGGGAAATGCACATTCTGACTTTCCGTTTAAGGTAAGGGAAGTCATTTTAAGTTTTTTCGACAGTAGTTTATTTCTATTTAAGTATTTAAGATCCTGTTTCTTCTTTTTCTTCATCTTAATAAAATGTGCGTTTGTTGTGTTTGTGTTGATTGACAGCTGGGGGGCGGAGTCACCACACGCCCTTTTTTTCGAGATAAAGTTCACGTTAGTTTTTCCACAGTCGTAAACTTGTAAGTAAGTCTGTATTATTCCATAAATGCTAACATATGACAGTGTCGGTGTCTTTATCTGTTGTTGAACTTTGTCTGATACTTTCTACTCACTTTTTGTTCCACCTCGGCGTGAACTGCGAACGGCAGCGTCCGGTTGTTTTCTCGGTATCGGTAGAAACAAACGAACCCGGTCCCCAAAACTGAACCCAGAATCCCGGGTCCGACCGCACGACGCAGCGGGAGCCCCTTCACGGAGCGGGGGCTCCTCAAAAGGCTCCGCAAAACAGCGGCGACCCTTCCCCAGCTGGACATGATCAGGAAGCTAAGCGCTAACGGGGCGGGTCTTCTCGGCTTCCGTAGGCACTCGTCTGCAGGTACCGGAAGTACGGCATGTCACGTGACGTACAATAAACAAACAAATGTTTAGATTTATTCTTTTATTCTTTATTTCATTCAAGTGTGCACAAATTACAACGATTCCTTCAGTAAATATATTCAGTGGATGAATTCTAAAATAAATAAGTAAAACGTAAAACAAAAGAATAATATAATGAGACAAAAACACACCTGTCTTCTCTCATCTTGTGATTGTTCGTTATGTACCTTAGATAAATAAATGAAAATAAAAACTAAGAGTGAAATTCAATGATTATTCATGATCAGAACATCACAAATATTTACTAAACAGTAGATCTCACAAATCTAAAGGTAAAACATTAAAAACCCTGGTAAATGATAAAATGTTTGTTCCACTCACAAGTATTGCACGAAGTACAAGTATGAGGTACTTGAATATTTGCATTTCATGCATTTTAATACTTCCCTCCACTTCATCTTAGAGGCATAGACTATATTTATTTCTTTACTCCACTACGTTTGTCTGACAGCTGCAGGTTCTTTTCAGATAATGAATTTTCATCCCCTTTACTAGTGGTGTAAATATCTCTTAAGGTGTTTTTACTGAATGTTTGTGATAAACTGAAACATTAAGAATTATTAAACGAGTTTACTGTAAAATTCAATTACTTCTTAATGTTAAAGTTGGATTAATTCTAATTGCATCACAGGTCTGTTTTTCTGAGCTCTTGAAAAGTTGACTTTTAGAGATACATTATGGTACTCAGTGTCATGTACAAAATGTAACATACACATAAACACAGCAGGAAAATGACACATACATATTATATATTAGCAAAACAGTGACTGGACTCATCTTATTGCACAATGAACACTGTCTTTATATCCTCATGAATGTTTTAAGTAATAACATCCAGGATTTTAAAACAGGACGTATACTTGCAAAGTTATGCATTTCCACAGTATATTATTACTTTTGTGCTTTTACTTATGTAAAGGATCTGAAAACTACTTCCACCACCGCCTTCAGAGGGTAGAAAGAGAAACACAGATCAGTGATCAGGATTGGATTTTACTCCCATACTTACTGAAGGACCCAAAATCAGTCACCAAACGTCAACATTTGAAATGCGTTCGAACAATGTGATGCGTGCATTATTTTTCTGAATTAAAATGGGAGAATACTATTCTACTGGAGAGTTAATAAATGTCATTAGTTAACACCAAATTCACATGCAAATCAGATAGGTCAGTCACAGAAAACAGAGACAGGGTTTTAACAGTGGGTTGGTTGCATATGTTGAACTGTTTATGTCTTATTTGGTGACATTGTGGTGCTGTAGACTGAACATAATTTATCAGAGAGAAGCAAAGTCTGTGGCCATTTGTGACTGATATTCAATATCTGTTTCATTCCAGCAAAAGACAAAAGAGGTCTTACTTCTAGTTTAATTCAACAGTGGGAAACTTAGTAAAATGTTGACATTATAGCAGAAGAAGGAGGAGAAGAAGAAGAAGAAGAAGAAGAAGAAGAAGAAGAAGAAGAAGAAAGAGAAGGCAGCTCCACTGTGTCCTGAGTCAGTCTTGATGAATTCTTCTTTTCTTATGTGTCCCGGACATATGGACACATTATGGATGAACCACAATTTGAGAGAAAAGTATAAAATTACTTGCATTTTTTTTTTATCAGTCTAGATCAGTGTAATTAGTGAAATAAAGGAGGTGTTCGTCTTGATTTTACAAAAACAGTGAGTTATTTAAAGAATAAAATAACTGAGACACTAAAAGCAGACAGATTATTAATTTTCTCCTGCACTTTGGAACAAAGTTGAGTAAATTCCCTCTGTAATGCAGCTTCAGTCTCATTGTTGGCTAAAGTAAACTATTTCATAACGTTTCTGAAACTATGAGGGTGTATTCCTTTCAGTATTCAGGAGAATTACAACAAAACACAAACATGTCTTTGTACTTTGTGCTGAAAACCTAGAAAAGAGAAAAATGACGACGGCAAAAATAAAGAGATGAACAGATTTTATGAGACATTCTTCATATTTTTCCATGGACAGAAATCAGCAGATGTTATTCAGTCATTAAACAAATCAGCATCAGATTGTACATTCTTCAAACATACATCACCTTGTGCAGAATCTTTGTGTTTTTTAATAGAATAAACCCTGCGTTTGTGCATGGGGCAGTTTTTTTTTTTAGTGCAAAACAAAAGTTGCATGAACATATTGCAAGTCACATTAATGATTCATGTCCATTCACATTAGATTTTTAACTGCGTCGAGCTCGTTCTGTGATTGCGAAAGCAGTAAATACAGCATGGATGTGTTTGATTTGGAGCATTTCGATAAAACCTCAACCCTGTACAACCCTGGAGAACATCTGTATGTCCATTTAACACCTGAAGATCCACTTTAGCCAAGGCAGAAGATGAACTAACATACTCTGCTTCAAATAATAATATCTGTATCTGAAACAGCTTTACAAGAAAAAAGTAAGAAAATTAAAATGACATCTCCTTCACTAAGCTCACATATTGTTCCTAAAAGTCCATTTTCTTTGGAGTTTAGCAGATCCTCAACTTCAACTTCATATTTTCCATATTATCCTGAAGCATCAAACTGCAAATAGATGTCATCCTCCAAAAATATTACTTTTCTTTTGAGTGTTTGGAGGCTTTATGGAAGGCGCTAGCTCTGAAAAGATGCTGAAATATGCAAACTTGTTGTGTTAACAGCACCATACTTACATACTTTATATAAAATCTGATCCTTAACCTTTAAGAACCATAGTTTTTAGTATATGTTACATGAATTCAATCAATGCTGCTGCTTTGTGATGATAATGTTACAGTATGTTCATCAAACCAAAGGCTTCTCCCTCTTATTCAGTTAATTTGAAGACAGTCGACTTGTGTCACTCATCGTTTTGCGGCAATGTGAGGGTCGAACTGATTCCAGTGTGTGTCGGTGAAGAACGTATTTCCACATCAACTCCACGTCAAGTTTTGCATCAGCAAGTTTGGAGGTTTATTTAATGTCATAGCAGCAAGTTGTAATGTAAAGTAACAAAGACATACACACTGTTAAGACCATCAATGAAGGAAACAAAGTTTGCACAATATTTTTTCTTCAGTCACGGTTCACGCTGCTTATTTAAGTTTGACTGTTAATTATAACATAGTGGAAAATCCCCTGTGTGTTTTATCATAAAAGTGATGGGAAGCAAACACTTAAAACACACATGGATGTGGGCTAAATATCTGCCATGAGCAATGATTTAGAACAATTACAGCCACATGAAAATACTATAGCTCCTATTTCAATGATAAAAATATGTATTGCAATGACAGGCTCACTGTCGGTCAAATTAAACGTCTCTCATAGTTAAATAACCGATTGTTTTCTCTTCCAAACCACCCTTAGAGGAAACCGCATGACATGGCACTTATGTTAAAAGAAAAAGTGACGAAACAAACCCAAAATAACATTTACATCATAACATAGCTTATCTATTCCTGTGGAGCTAATCTGAGGCTGCAGTAACGCAGACAGATACAGAACACTACAATCCTCAAGTCAGTGAACGCATCACACACTGCTGCATCTCAAGTCCAGTCTCAAATGTATGTTTGGTGCTTTTATAGAAAGGAAGACTGAAAAGAAGTCATTATTTTACACATTAGAGGTGTCTGTGAGACAGAATGGAAATAGAATGACACCGTTACAGTCAGAGGAACATGAGGGGAAAAGACTCATCTGCTGCTGGAAGTGTCTCCTGTTTTCTTTAATGGCACCATTTTACTGACGTTAGATAAACTGTATTTAATTTATGTCAAAAAAATTAACCAACATTCATGACAAACAATAGGACTAAAGCCTGTTCATCTCTGTGATCACAGCATACTGGGGTTCAGATGTGACGGGTCATCACCGAGCAGCACGGACTAAACTGCAGAGACTCGTTGATGTTTTCTAGTTGGTAATACATACATTTAACACACTTCTCACAGACACACACTGACTATTCAATCAGCTAATATAACATCTTCTTATTGGGGCTACGGGGCAACTCCTGAATCTGATAGCAACCTGATATGAATAAATAGAAGCATATAAAAATACAACAAGCATACCTAGAGTATGTCCTGCTGCTCTTCCCTGGTAAAACGTGTTTAATACAACTAGATACTCGTGTACTTATATACACTATGATATTTAATAGTGACTCCTAATTTGCATATTTCTCATTTAAATGTAATAAACATTAATATATTCCAGTGATGATTGTTTTTATTTGACTTATGTGGATTAATACAAATGTTTTAATTTTACCCATTTCAGTTCAGAGTATTGTTTTATTAGAGCACAGGATTTATTGGTATACATACAAAGATAAGTATATACAATTCATGACTTGAATCATGACACTTTTACATTTAACTTGCCTTTTGATGGAGAGTTTCCAATCAGTTTAATACTTCAAATGAAAGACACAGGGTACGCAGCAGTAAATTCTAGCTGAACCGTTTGAGGGTTTTACAATTTCGGGCGCCACGAACTCGGTGGCGATTGGACATTTCACAGCTGAAACCATTACATTCTGTGGAAAATAAGTTGCAGTAATACAGTACAAACAGCAGAGGCGCCGCTCGGCTTCGTACACCTCAAAACTTTGTCTGTTTCCACCTACACATCCTGCTCTTCTCATGCTTACTGTGAACAAAAGACGACCCGGCTTCTTTTGCTAAAACACTTACCTCTGGATTCACACCAGGGCGGTAAAAGACACTCGTCCCACTCACAGTTAAATTATTGCAATTCTAGTTCTGTTCTGCCTAAATGGTTTCAAGAACATAAAAATAAAGGCAAGTTAAACAGGTGCACTAATAAACTATTTCATGCAATGTTCGGATTTTTGTAATGTATACAAAGGCATTGTGTCACATAAGCTTAGTGTTACTTTGAGCATTGCCACTTTGAACACACCTTGAGTTAATGGATTAGAATTTGATGGAGAGCTCTTTTCTTGACATGGATCATCGAGGACAAATCATAGTAATAATAATCATAATCATAATAATGAACCTAAAATAAACGGTGGACATGAGTATTAATCGACACGGATGAATCGAGGTGAGTAACACCAGCATTCCATTATATTAACATGATTCAAAGCTAGCCATGTGACGGGATTAAATGTCTTTATGATTAGTATACAGATGTGTCAAGTGTTTAAGGTGCACAACTGCCTGAAGTAAGCTTACATGGATGTGACAAATCATTTGCAACTATTTCTTGTTTCCTTTCCCCCTTTTTTTCTCTCTCTAACAAAGAGAAGAAATAAAAAAAGTATATTGCTTCAAAAAACTTTTTTTTTTTTTTTAATATTGTGAAACATTTCATTCACCACTTCTCGGGTTTGTCTAGATCGACAGAGCATTACATTATCAGTCAAAGATACATACAGAAAGATGCTGTGAATCCAAGAGATTAAACGATCAACGATGGGACGTGACAGTGACTAATTCCTGGGACCGCTTTGTTGGAGTCCGTCCGTCTGTCCGTCTGTCTCGGCCAGCCTCCGACCTACCAGCAGGTGGCGCAATGCAAGCACTGATGTATTGCCTGGGTGAAGGGGAGGGGGGGGCTGAGAGATTAGTCCGTCACAGTTACAGTAGTCAGTCCGTGGACCTCAGTGTTTTCGCTTCTGTGACTGAGGATCTGCAAACCTAGCTGCACATGCTCTCCACCCTCCATCCCTCCCACCC
>JAPQRP010000008.1:13965786-13997359 GCA_037367295.1 Apogon hyalosoma | reverse complement strand
TGCTGGGGATGCTTGATGACGAGCCATGTGGTTGAATCAGGTGTGTTGGAAGAGGGAAACATCTAAAACATGCAGGATACCGGCCCTCGAGGACCGGAGTTTGACACCTGTGCTCTATGACCTTACTTCTCATACACAATTTGCAAATGAAACCAAAATCAACTGGGCCACAGACTAATATTCCACTCAGGTAAACAAGCATTTTCAGTTCTGACATCCTGGAACAGAACATATTCAGAATGTGGGACATGCTGTGATTATTCTTTTTATATTTAATCCATGCATTTTGAATATACGTTCTATCACATTTTGTTGGTCTGTTTCATGTCTGATTGTTATAAATGAGCCAAATAGTGGGTTTTCAAGGCTGTGGTAGAGAAAAGCTTACATTTATGGTCCGAAGAAGAAACATCTAAACATTGACCTTTATGAAAAGGTGTCTGAATGCAGTACAGAGCCAGACTGTGTCATTATGGACAAAGAAGTCCAAGTGGAAAACTGGAAAAGTCCTGGTTTGATGCAGAAAAGGAAACAGTGCATATTTTAATGTGATAAATGACATGTGAGAATAGAGAATGTACAGCTGCACAGGAGCTGAATAATACAGCAAAAAACAGATTTTTTTTTTCAGGATTTTGAACAATTCACAATTTTAAGGGATTTTGCTCTGTTTAAATTAAGATGAAACATAGTTCATGTATATGTAAGTTCATGTAAGAAGAATGCAGTGTTCGCAAAAGTGTCAATGTGATTCATTTGATGCAAAGAACAATAATTTTTAACTTTTTGTTCCTGTTTTTTGGTTCTACACGGACAATGTTATTCAAGTGTTTGTGTTATGATGATGTCATAGTGCTTTTTTTTTATTATCATAATCTATATGTTCCATTTTCCTTATTTGTTTTAACTCATGTAAATGTTCTTAGTATCTTGAGAAGTGCTAAATAAATAAATGTGTTGTGATTATTGTATTAAATAAAACTGTTTGGTACTGGGAGGAGAAATAGATGAACAACCTATTGTTAAACTTTTCGACAGTAACATCTTCAAAGAAGCAATTACAATGTTTTTAGAAAAAAAGGGATATTTTTTTTAAAGGTTCTCATTAAGGAAAGCCTTAATTAATCAAATTAATTTAATATTCTCCAAAAGCCCTTGTCACATGTAACAGAATTAAAAATGAAAATAATACAAATATATTTATAATGCAACATAATATTAATTGGGCCATCTTAAAATCAATCTCAATGTTCTTGTTTGATTGTTATACTCAATCTGAATAAATGCATCTGGTCCAAACTGGATTATGCATTAATTTCCCAAACATTAACCTAAAACCCTAAAATCTAGGAGTTTAACATTGAAGGTTCTTACCTCGTCTTTCGCGTGGAATACAAAGTTGTTTCCGTCGGCCATTCTGATGCAGAGAAATTTAAGAGGAATGATCAGATCCTTATAATCATATGACTAATGAATAATCTTTATGTCAGTGAATGGGTTCTTACTGCAGAATGAAGACATTCTTCTTCTTCTTGTACCCCATCGAAGGGTCGAAGGTGCAGTTACTGAGGTCGACAGAAGGTTCTCCGTTGTACGTTGCAGTGTGGTTCCTCGCGTCTTTGTAGAAGGTCAGCTTTCCTTCTTTCAGCACACAGTATACGTTCACCCAGGATTTGCTGCAAATCAAAAACACATCAAATAACTCTAATGATGTGTTTCTCCTCACCACCGTGGAGTTATGGTCTGTCTGTCTGTCTGTCTGTCTGTCTGTCTGTCTGTCTGTCTGTCTGTCTGTCTATCTATCTATCTGTCTGTGTTTTTGACGGACGCTGGTCGTACCTATTGGGGCTCCTCTGCTGAGCTTCTAGGTCCGAGCTCGTGGCCTTTTTGCGGTAGAGGAAGCCTTCGTTGTCGGCAGTGTGTGAAGGCGGCTGGGGCGTTGTCGGTGCGCCGGTGGCTGGGGCCGAACGTGAACGCCGCGTCTCCTCTGGCTCCTTTGGACGAGGCCTTCTCCTTGGTTTGGGGCGGTCTCGGGCACGAGGGCGTCCGTCAAAGCGGGTCACAGGTGCTGAGAGGCTGCTGGGAGGCCGGTAGGGCTCCCCTCGTGCCTGGAGAAGAAGAAGAAGAAGAAGAAGAGTTTGACAAAGATGCAGTGAAGACAATCATGATACAACTGTGACTGCAGGACTTTGGTTAAATCACTTACATGTGCTGCCTCTCTCTCCTGGACCTGTTCTACAATTTCTGCCATAGTGGATCTCTTCTCCCTATAGAAATGTTGGACACAAGTCACCAAAACAGAAAACACCATCATTATGAGAAGACCAAAACCATTAGGGTCAACCTGGACAGTGTTGACAATGCAAACTGTGTTGAAAACTTACTTCAGAAATGTTACAAATGTGGTAAGTAACAAAATGATTCCATACATTTGTTATCTTTGGTAATTTTCTCATTATTTTTGTAAAAAAACATTTTAAATCAGCAAATAAAGCTGAAACATCCTGAAACATCTTCAACCTGGTGGAGTAATGTTAAAGCCCTTTTTCAGAAAGAAAATATAGTTGAACTTTCGCCACTGAGAGGAAGAATATGTGTCCTGTGACATGATTTACTATTATACTTGACATATTTAAGGGGTTTCCTTAGGTTTTCAGAGGGCTCCACTGTTGGAAAACTGCACAGATGAGGCATTTGAGGATCTACCAATACAAAAATTGGAAATTTGGAATAAAAATATATAATTTTATAGTCAAGCTAATAATAAACAAAAACATAAAAAAAAATTACCAACAAAAGTCCACCATGGCCAAACATAATCATTAAATATAATGACACAAACTCAGTGAATACATTTATTTTAACTTTACATAGACTTTAATTTGATGAAAACAAGGCTCAAAAGGTTTGGTTTCTGCATGTAAACCATGTAATGGTAAAAGTACTATAAAGTATGACTTTTTCCAATCAAATATATTTGGATCTGGCCAACATTTGATTACTAATTGTAATTTGTTCTCAGTAATCTCAGTAACTGAAACAGACTGTTATTTATTTATTTTGTAAGTCTTTCATGCAATGCAGTTCATTTAACTAGTTACTGCCACACGTTGTTATCTTTCATGTAAACACTAAATTGTAGTCTTCAGATAATGAATACTAGGATTTTACAGCCATGTTCCATTGTTCTGTTAATCAGGTAATAGTGAACTATCTCCTCCCCAACACCGGTCAGTGGTACTCATTCACGTACCCTGAGCGTTTGTCAGAGCCGTCCTTAATGGAGCCCTCCAGGTCGCTGGAGTCTTGCCTCTGCAGCCTCTGTTTGCCGCTGCCTTCCTGCTCGCTGGACGACTGCCTCTCCAGACGCCTCCGGTAACGCTCCTGACGCACAATCAGCGGCAGCTCATTCAGCCGGGCCTGGATCTCCTGTTCGCTGGAGGTCTGTCGGCCCAACTTGTACTCCCTCTCCCGCCTCAGGTGGTCCATCTGAGGGTCCGAGCGGCTGCCGCGGGGGTCCCTCTGCAGACGGCCATGGAGGAGCTCCAGCCCCGACTCGGGGCCCATCATGTCTGCCATGGGGATGTCCCCGTACTGTTCCCGCTGCACTCTGCTGGCTTCAAGCAGGGGGTTCACCGCCTTGTGGATGTGGTTGATCCTGGGCTGCATGAAGTCAGCCTTCAGGTGCTGCCATGCATAAGCCATTTTAGGGTCCATGATGCCGCCGCTCTGAGCCAGGTAACCTGAACTACCCAGACTCCCGCTGCTGTAATGATTTTGTGCCAGAAATCCTGAGCTACCCAATCCCCCACTGCTCTGATAATTCTGTGCTAGGAATCCAGAACTCCCCATATTAGGTTGCTGCGCCAAATACCCAGAACTCCCCATATTGGGCTGTTGTGCCAAATACCCAGAACTCCCCATATTAGGCTGTTGTGCCAAATACCCAGAACTCCCCATATTAGGCTGTTGTGCCAAATATCCTGAACTCCCTAAATTGGGCTGCTGTCCCAAGTATCCAGAACTTCCCAGATTCTGTGTTTGTGCCAGATATCCAGAGCTTCCCATGCTCTGCTGCTGAGGCAGGAACCCTGGACAGCCCATCCCGCTGCTGCCCGGCTGCTGAGTGAGGTTACCTGAACTTCCTAACCTCCCACTACTCAGATGGTTCTGCATCGAGCTGCCCACGCCCCCAGCAGTCAGTCCAAAGTACCCAGAGCTCTCCATGCTGCTGACAGTTTGATGGTTCATCCCCAGATAAGACGAAGTGTCTGCTACGCCGCTCTGAGAAGTCAGCGCCGAGAACCCGGAGTCACTTCCGACCCCGGCCGTTTGGTGGTTCATCCCCAGGTATGAGGAGCCCGCCGGCTTTGGACTGCTCTGCTGGTCCAGTCCGTGGTAGCCTGATCCGTTTAGAACTGGATTGTAGCTGGCTAAGGCTGATGACAATCTCTGGGTTATGGGGGTGGCACCCAGATCAAGACTGGTCTGTAAGGGTTTGGGTTCTATATGTGCCTGGACCGTCTGCCTAAAGAACGGTGAGGTAACACTGGCTGAGGGAATGCTGGGAGTCAGACACGACAACGGGAACATCCGTCGACTGGACAACGGAGCCCTTTTCTCCTCCTCTTTCTTCTTCTCAGCCTGAAAGGAAATATTAAATAACTAACAGCGCCACATGAATCAAAGAATGACGACTCTAAAAATAAAATCAGATGTAAACTAGGAATGCTGAGCTATATTAGAAGAGAATGTTTCATTGACGACTAAACGACTGAAACATAAAAAGGTGAATGAATCCAGTCAGAGGAAAAACACCACATGCAGTAAACATCATGACTAGGCTTGTCACAGTTATTATACAGTGGTGGAAAAAAGTTTATGGACAAACCATGCATTTGTGATATATTGCACTAAGATTCACTCTTAAGTCATTGAACTCAGCCAAGTATTGTTCCATTCTCCAAACCCACATGCTCCCTTCTGCACATGCTGTTCTGTTGAGGTCAAAACTGGATGTTTCAACAGATAATGAAACAGATCCAGGACATGACATGTTGAAACTGTTAACAATTTAGTTTTGTTATTTTTTTCTTGTTAACAATATAAACAAAAAAAAAATAGCATTTGTTTGTGTCTGACTGAATATTTCAAGGTAATATTTGTGCAAAATTTTAAGGGTGTCCAAAAACTTTTTCCCACTACTGTATAATGGTGTTATTGCATTTATTTAAATAAATCACAATAAATTTAAATAATTGTGATAATTGTCTTTGTTCACCTGTGTAAAAACAGCTGAAAATTTATTTTTTCCATGACCATTTCTACAATAATTTCGACTGTTTTGGTTTAATGGCACACGAGTAAGTGGAATTACTGCTGTAAACGCTCAAGTATTTCGTTAAAGAGGGGCAGAAAATGTAAGATTTTTCTTCTTTCTTCTTTTCATTCAGAATGTGGTTAATTTGCTGACAGGTAAAAGCAGATTTGGTTTTTCTGTTTCTTTCCTCTATCTTATGAATGAAATAAGTGAAGAACTAGTGAAGCCAATCATTTATTTCAAATGCTTAAATTTCACTGTTATCACCATTATCAGTATTTATTGTTATGTACATTTTAGTAGTAAGCTTTGTTTTTTTTTTTTATTCAAAGCTCCCTCTGCATTTTTACTAAACCTAAAAGGCAAACAGAAATGCAGCGTTTGCTTAATGTGTTCCAGTGTTCAACACCAATAAAATATTTTTTCTTCATCAGGTGTATGTGTATAATTCAACTATTGTAAGGCTTAGTCCATATCAGTGGCATTAAATAAACAATAAGACAATGACTCATTCACAGATACAGTTTATCGTCCATATGGTGACTGCCTTAGTCATGACACATATTTAAGCCGTGATGATGCAAACTCATGGCATGCGTGAAGCTCGCCTGCTCAGCACACACATCCTGGGGTCACAGTTTTCCTTCAGCAGCATTAAATTGTGACTCCACCACCGAACTGATTAAACATTTATCTACAGTCAAGCTTACTGCAGAAAGCTGGCGGAGGGAGCTGAAGCGTTCTTTCCAGGTTACAGCAGCCTTGCGGAAGGCCTCATGGCGAAGGATGAGCTGCTCCACCTCATCTGTCTGGGCCTGGGCCTCGCCTCCCTCTGGCTCCCTGGAGGCGATCAGCGGCTCCTTGGCCTTCAGCCAGGCTTCAGCCTTCACCGTCTCCTGGGCAAACTGGAAGTGTTCCTGCTCTGTAGGGACAGCGGATCAGCAGCCATTAGAGTACATTTTAATGCAGCACCGCAGGTTTGTGTACATTATTGTGATGTTTACACAGATTGGTGCGTGTTCTACCATTTCAGTCCAGTTCAGAGTGAGTTTGTGATGTTAGAGGAACAACGAGATTCATATATGATTCATGATACATTAACTGCACGTAACAGACTAAGTGGGAAACATTTCTCATTGAGCCCATTTGAAGTTTAATGTTGTGTTGTGTTAAGCTGTTTAGCCCTGGGCCATTTGTTCCAACACAAAACAATGCAGAAGCTGATAGCCGAAGTTTCATGTATATATGATCAAATTATGATAAAAAAAAAACAGCAAAAGGTAAGACGAAATATGTAATCATTGCATCATGCATACCTTGGAGATAATAAAGAATTAGAACAAAATCATTGAGAAAATAAACAAAATGTACAAAATAGCTGACCATATTAACAAAAAAGGGCAAGGACAAATTAAGAAAATTAACAAAAAATGAATACAAGAAACTCAACAAAAATGTACATAATGGGGAAGAAAATGAATGAAATCACTGAGGAAACTAACAAAATAATCATGAAGATGAACAAAATTGAAAAAAATATAGTCATGAAAAAGAAATAAAATAAAAAATAAAAATGGACAAAATAATCAAGAACGTTAAACTCAACAACAATGGGAAATGTACCAGAAAATTAATAAAAATGAACATAATGATAAAGAAAATGAAGCAGAAAAAAAATTCTGAAAAAAAAAATTAGCAAAACATCTCTTTTTAATGTGATCTTTAGTTTTGCTCATCTTTCTCTATTTCAGTGAGGTTTAGCAGTAGAGAAATAATACTTGTACTATTGGATCTGATTGGTGTTGGCTTAATGCTGCAAAGGTTGTCTCAACGGTCGTTTTATTAAATTATTTGTGACATACGCTGGTCTCAGACTGTTAGCTTATTTTAGATATTTGCCCATTTCTGTTCTTGTTTGAATTATGTTTTGTTGTCCAACAATTGGTTTTAGCTGACATTCCTCTGGATACATGGGTGTATAGAATGTGTACACTGCTACAAGTATCATGTAGCATCACGAAGGCAACACAGATGGAACTGTGACTGCCCTCAGTACCAGAGACACTGGGCTTAAGAGGCTACCTGCATCTTCTGTTGTGCTGAGCTGTGTGTTACTCACTGCGCTGTAACCTCTCCTGGTGTTTGTCCCATTTTTCAATAAGATCTTTCTGCTTTGCCAGAAGGCTGTCCAGCTTCTCCTTTATCTGTGGTGACAGACAGATTGCATCGTCACCACAACACCATACTGTAATATTTACATTCTGTAATTATATGGGTTTTGAGTACATGAGACAGGTGTGTGCTGTACTGTTTGTTAGTCTAACCTCCTCAGATGCTGGATTGCCTGCAGCTATCAGGATCTTGCCCAGATCTGCACACTGCTGTATGGTCTTGGTGCGGCCGTCGATCTTGACTTTCAGCTCGTGGTGTTGTTTCAGCATCACCTCCAGCGCCGTTAAATCCCTGAGGAAACACAGTACTGATTATTCCAAATGAGTTAAGCCTCAAAGATCAAAACAGCTACCAGTGGTCAAATGCATCTACTGCTCTAAAAGGTTAAATATCTGTTGATCCACTAATCCTACCAATACATGTAAATAACTGAGGGAAAATGCAATTTGTCATCTTTTCATGGTCATCAGATATGATCCATTTGGACGTTCAGAGGCTCCGTAGAGAACATGGAAACACTGTCATTTTCTACAACACTGATTCAACAGTAAAACCCATGTAGTATGACAAATGAAAGTGGATGGAGACACTTGCTTTTATGTTCAGTTATTGATATATTTTGCAGAAAAAGTAATGTCTTCAGTTTCTCTGCTCTCATATAATATCCTTTGACTTTAGTCTTTTATGAACATCTACATGATCAGTAAATTAAAACAAAGTGGCTATTGCCACAGTACTGTGGGACTACTTTGTCATTTGTCTATTACCACAGAGCCAATCAACATCGTCATTATATCATGTGTAGACTGGTAATCTGTAACCTGTCACCTTGCTGCCACAGTACTGTAGCAATAAGCATTGCACATGCCATGTGCCTATCCAGTTACAGGAAAAGGCTAGGGTGCAGTTACCAGAAGCTGGTTTGTGCCTATTCACACTTTCAGTTTCAGTATGCAGGCAAACAACATGAATCGTGGCAATGCACATGTAAATGAGAGAAGCTGAGGCATAATATTGTTAAAACTGTACATGTATTTTGGCACTAAAACAAAGAGAAAAGTTTGGAATTATTACTTCTAGTTTATTATGCTATAATTTTACTGGTCCAACCCACTTGAGATCAAATTGGGCTGTATGTGGCCCCTAAACTAAAATGAGTTCAACATCCCTGTCTTAAAACACCTGGACAAGTCATTATAATAAAATACAGCTAAGAAGCTAAATACTAACAGATGACCAAATGAAATGGGCTAGTAATATAGACTATATATAACTATAAAAGACCCCCCCCCCGATCACCACCAACATTTTATCATTTGTTCCGTGTGACAATACCAGCATTTCCTGAAAATTTCATCAAAATCCATCCAAAACTTTTTGAGTTATCTTGCTAACAGGCAGACAAACAAACCCCGATAAAAACATAACCTCCTTGGCGGAGGTAATTAATCAATGAAGGAACCATGACATTAAGCCAGTACTTTGTGATTTGGTTGTAGTCATGCTGTCTCTTTAGAGCTGGTAGTGACCATATATACACAAGGGGCAGTGCTGCAGGGGTGTGAGTGGTCATGGGTGAGCTAATGCTAAATGCTAGCTTACAGACTCTCTAAAACTATAAACATCATCAAGCATTTGCGTGACATACATAGTCAATTTACAGTCTTGTTGGTGTATGTCTTGAAAAAAAAAGTTTTATTAAATAAACAGAAACTCCAAACTCCTAACAGCAAGTTGTAAATCACATCTGTCAATCAAAACCTGACGTGGCAGACAAAGCTTCTATTCGATCTATTCAAGATTTTTTTTTTATGGAGTAAAACTTTACAGATGGACCAGACCACTTATTAGAAGGTCCAGGTCTGGTTTAGTGTTTTTAGAGAATGTCATTGTGAGTCTATGGAAGCCAGGGCTTTTTGCAGCAGCATCTATTGGCTACCAGAGGTATTACACTTTAACAAACTAAAGCAGTGCCATGCACCTTGGCTGTTACACTGAATTAAGTTACAGATGTCTGTGGTTAAATAATAAGGCACAAGTCTGCAAAATCTAACATAGGTATAACTGTAATAATTAGTAATTAAAATGTTTGTGAACACATCCAAATAGTATATTCCTTAAATGTAGAGTATAATAGTGATTTGCAGTATTGCATGAATAAAATTAAACTGAATCTGCAAATCAAGTCAATGCAATTAAAACAACTGCCAAAACTCACTAACATCTGTTCAAAAATGAATCAAAAGTTATCAAACATGGTACGCAGACCCACATGGGATGTGACAGATTTTCTAGTGACTGTCAGCCAAGGACATTTGGTCAAATCTCTGATCCCCACAGCATATGTGCAGCAGTTACAGGTTATTATGTGGTAACTATAAAAAGACGGAAGTTGTGGAAAATGTAAAAAATTAGATTTACACCTAAAGAGCCACTTGCCTACACAAATAACAGCAAAAGATTTGTCACCAACACTTTAAATGGATATTGTTTGACATATAATGAGTAAAAAGAAACAAGGAATAAATAAGTTTTGGTCCTGATGTCCACCAAAAACTGAATTAAGATAGTTACTCATTATATTTATCCAATTGAATGTTCCATCACATCATGTACAGCACTAAGTTCTTGAATTATCACTACATTAATTGGTCAAGTTCCAAAAAATAATTTACAAAATATTGACGATCAATTATATTACGAGGTAAAAATCCTGACTGTTCATCAGATTCAGCTCCAGTATGCTGACTTGCTGCTTTTGTCTGTTTATTATAATGTAGAAATAATGCAGAGATATTAGTGATGACAGTGTGAGATGCACAGTCTTAATTTATGATGCATCCTGGAAAAAACTGAATATTATATACTGTGTGAATGTAGGTCAAGGTGACATCACAGCCTAATTCTAAACTACTCAGTAATGAAATCCTGTCTGTAGGGACTGCACAAGACCACAGAGACCTTCAGATTAACTCAACACTGAGGAAGGAGATGCACGATTCACAAACTAGATCACACACAAGAACTCAGACACACATGGAGAGCCTCCTCACCTGGGTTCGTCCCATCCGATCTGTCCCATGATGCCCTCCATCCACATCAGGTTTTCACGCACCACCGAGAAGAACTGCACCTTATCGGTCACTGATGTAACCTGGACGCGACTGGCCTCGCAGGAAGTCAGCAGCTCCTTCCACGCCTCCATGACCTCCTGCTCTTTGACCATGATGGCCTCAGCCTTCTCGCCGGCGTAGATGGTCCTCAGCTGGGCGGCGTTTTCTTGCAGCTGTCTCACCTGGCACACGGGAATCAGGAGGAGACTTACTGAGGCAGAAGAGCTGTGAGATTTCAGATTCTTTACTTTAAGATCTGTCACTCTTTTAGAGTTTGGTGCCTCTGTTTTTACATACAATACATGTAAATAATTGGTGTAAAATGCAGCTTGTCATCTTTTCATGGTCATCAGATATGACCCATTTGGACATTCAGAGGCTCCGTAGTGAAGGTGGAAACACTGACATCTTCTGCAACATTAATTCACCAGTATATCACATGTAGTTTCATAAATGTGCTGTTGATGATATTTTTGGTGAAAAAAATTAACTTTTTCCTTCAGTTTTCTCTGTTTTCACATAATAACATTTGATTTTACTACATGATTAGTACATTACATATTGAAAAATGCCTGATTTTCAATGAAAAATATGTGGTGATAAATTGCTTAGAAAAGGTTACATGTAAAGAAATATTTTGACTGGAAGTCGCACAAAAATTGTTCTATATCTTTAAGGCTTAAAGGCCAAGGTTAAATCCCTTTGATATCCCTGTAGAGAAATATGGTCTCTGCATTAGCCAACCTAGGACACAGCATCTAGCGTTAGCATTAGCACATCAGGAGCAGTGAGCTTCCACTGAATTTCATTCCATCTTCTGTGTTAACTTCAAATGTTTTCCAGTTGTTTTAGTGGCTGATTCAATATCTGGCCAAGGGATAACAGTTGAAAACTGCTAAAAAATATACAAATACACCTGCAGTACTTCATAGTTTTTTGCATCATTGGGCAAAAAGTAACATGTTAATAAGTATGATGTTTCTAGAATTGTTTTACTGTTGCATTAATGTGTAAAATTACATTTTGTTGCTGTAAGTATATCTATTGTATGAACTGGTGGTAGTTTAATCGACAGTAATATTTCAAAAGATCTTAAAAAGATTCTTCTCAACCCATTAAGGTAATACTTAACTTAATAGTACTTAATCACTTTAACTCATAGTGTAATCTTTATGTGTGTGTATATATAAAATATCAACAAAATGAATAAAAATGTACAGAACTGCTGATCATATTAACAGACATGAACAATAAACTGAACAAAAATAAACATGATGAGTAATCAAATCCCTGAGAAAATTAACAAAATAATCAAGAAAATTAACAAAATTGAATAAAATAATCTCAAAAATAAATAAAAATGAACAATATGAAAAAATGAAGAAAAAAATAGCAAAACATATCAAGAAAATGAACAAAATAATCAATAAAACCAGTAAAAAATGTATATTTTATCTTATCTTATTTGTAACATAGGTGACATTCACAAAAGGTCAGGAAAATAAATATAAAGTAGTTGTGGCTTATTTCTTTCATTTACCACTGGTTTATTCACGGCAGAATCCAAACTTAATTACAGGGTATGAATATGTGCTGTGTTTATGAAGGTTTGGATTGTTTCATGTATATAGCTACTAACTAAATCAAGTGAATAGGTTTAAAAAATGAAAAGTTATTGCTTGCCTGTGCAACTAACAGTTGAAGGGCATGCTCGAAGGAGTGCATGAGTCTCTGCAGGGTGGCTGGGTTGGTGATGTTGGCTTGGCATGCCCTCACCTCTGGCAGCTGCTTCATCTTCCCTGCGATCTGAGCCAAGACCTACAACACAGGACAGCGTCGTCATCACGAGCGTTTTAAAAATAGAAGCCACATGTCACGGCCAGACTGTCTACCTTTGAAACGGCAATGATGAACCCTCCACACATATACAATGGCAGTCTGAGCCATCACGTGTTTTGCAGTCGTACCTCTTTACAGTCTGTGAAGAACTTGTGCAGCTGATGCGACGCCGCCAGCATCTGTCTGCGGGTCTCCATCAGCTCCAGGAGGTCGGCCCACGACTCGTTCAGCCCGTCCTTCCACTCGGCGATGGTAGCCGCGTCCGAGTGGCCACAGTCGATCATCTCGTTCACCATTTTGTTGACCTGCTCCATGCGCTGTTGCCCGATGTTGTTGGTCTCTGTGGCAAACTTTGTAAATCTCTCCTGAAGCACCTGGGATGAAAAAAAAAACAAACAAAAAAACCCCCACACACACACAAACAAGTCAAGCCACATAAGACGAAAACATAAGAATCAAACCCTCAAATACCAAGGTTATAATTGTAAAGTAAACAAAACAAACAATGACAAGGAGTAAAAACATTTTTCATTAAACAAAATAAATACAAAAACAAGGCTTTACAAAAATCAACACCCAACTGAAACTTTATTATATATTTTTGCAAAATGTATCAGAAAAATGGCTTTAATTGTGATCTTGTCTTTCACAATGTATTTTCTAACCTATAATAATGTTGTCAATGACAAACATATTGGAAGAAAAAGACTAAAAGTAACACTAAAAGCACTAAAGACAAAAACAGAACTAAACCAGCACCTGCTTTAATAAAAAGTACAACTGAAAATAAACACAAAACCTAATGAAAAAATACAAAGAAAATTCCACATTCACCTACATTTGCTTAAAGTTTGTAACTGCACCACACATTGGTTCACATTGGTTTACATTTAAAAGTGATTATGATGATTAAACATAAAACGTGTCTCTTTCTTCCTTTTCCTTCCTTTATGTAGATAGCTCAAACCACTTCTAACAGGTTATATTTCGTTTAGAGAATTCCAAATTTCATTTTTTTTCCTGTTCAACTGTCAGAAATGAATCAAAAGTTAAATTTTAGCCTGTAAAATGTGCTTTTGTTCCATTGTTTTCTACATAAATGTGTGACATTCATTTTGACAGTTTGTATATTTGAGCTATTATTGACTTACTTCCATTTTTTAAAGTAGTGGAAGAAAAACAGATTTATTTAAATATAATTTCTGTGTTTGCTTTATGGCAGCAAAATCTGGTGAAAAAGTCATAAGGTGAGTTTTGTGGTCAATGTTGTGATTTCAATTTCAGTCAAGTTCATTGGTTATCAAGAAAAATGCATATTTTTCCTGTTTTACACTCAGTGCTCAGTGACATTAAACAAAATATCACAAGATGAGAGTTTGTGTTTATATTCTTCCCATTTTTTTCTGCAATTAGATTCTGATTCTTTAAAAGCTCCTGGACCTTTAATTTGAAGCAGTTTGTGATTATATAATTGCATAGTACTATTTTGTGACCTGATTAATTTTGCAGATGTTGTGTGCAACTATACTGAAAAATGCTTTCACTGCGCATTAAAAAAAAGTCATAAATGTCAGGTGTTGTGCATCATCTCCACCATGTTATATTGTGTTTAACTGATGATATTTCCAGTTACAGTGACATTCAGTGATTAACATCCTGTTTCCTCCACTGACCGTGACATCCTCCAGATCCTGGCCCAGATCAGTGGAACTGGCCACCGCCTCCCGCTCCGTGATCCACTTCTCCAGCTCCTCCACCTCCTTGTTGAGCTGGTAGAGCCAGTACTGCTGCTCGAGCTTGGTCTTCCTGTGCTCCACCATGTCCTTCAGAGACACATAGAGCCGGTCTATGTGGGACTGCTGCTTGGTGATCTGCTCGCTGTTCAAAAGAGGAAACAAAATCAATCAGAAAACTGTCTGTACCCATGCAAACGTTTGGCAGATTTTAATCAAACTGTCCGTAAATCAGCTGAAGACAATGTGAATTTATTCCAACCACTTCTGTTATGTGAATATGAGTCAGGAGTCAGATATTTGCTCATTTAAGGGCTTGTTTGAACAAAACATAGAAATAGTAACAAATTTGAACAAAATCATAGAAAAAATGAACAAGAATTACAAAAAAATTATTAAAAATGTACAAAATTGCTGACCATATTAACAAACAACAATGGCAAATTGAGAACATTAACAAAGAATGAATACAAGATGGAAAATTAACAAAAAACTGAACCAAAATAAACACAAGGGAGAAAATTAACAAAATCACTAATAAAATTAACTAAATAATCAAGAAAATAAAAAATTGAATAAAATGATCATGAAAATGAACTAAAATGAACAAAATCAACAAGAACAAAATAAAATTGGACAAAGCAATCAAGAATTACAAGGAAGGAAGGAAAATTAATAAAAATGAACATAATACTAAAGTAAATGTAGCTGAAAAAAAGAAGACAAAATTTATAAAAATATTCAAAAATATTAATAAAATAATAAAGTGAGCAAAAATTAACAAAACATGGAGATAAAGAATATGAAAAAAATCACAGAAAAGGAATGAAAATTACAAAAAATGAATGAAATGTCTCTTGATAATGTGACCTTTATTTTTGTTCATCTTTGTCTGTGAGAAATAATATTTTACTGTTGGATCTGCTTAGTGTTAACTTAATGCTGCAAAGTTTGTCTCATTAGTCTGTTGTTTTATTAAATTATTCATAACGTGCGCTGGTCTCAGATTGTTATCTTAGTTTACATATTTGACCATTTAAATACTTGTGTTGTTTTCCGAAAACTGGTTTTGTTGAGGTTTTAGTTGATGTTTTTCTGGTTACATAGATGTATAGCATATGTATATTGCTGCAAGTACCGTGTAGCATTATAGTGGCAGCAGAGATGGAACAACTTGGTTTAAGAGGTTACAAGCGTTGACTAAGGACATAAGTGAGAGACAAAAAAAAGCCCAGAATTTCACCCATTTTGTCCAAAAACTGGAAGATTTACCTTTACCCTCTGAACCACTAATAAACATTCAAAAGCATTTTAATTGTTTTGAACTCATCCGCAGTTTGTCCAAGCCTGTGTCAACTATTTTCGAACATTGCTTTTAGATTCGTTTCTTGCATTAATTTAGTGAACGTTGCAGTCTTCTCGTTCCTCTGCACTTGCAGACACATATTTAATTACATCAAATCCTCAATGATTCGCTGAATCTGCATTTTTCTCTTTTAAATGCACCGTCCTTTCTATCTCTCCCATCCATAAAAACATTCCATATATTTAAGCTGCCATTTAGTCTTGTTGTTGCTATTGTTTAAACTAATTGTGAAAAAAATGAGACAAACTAGACTGAATAATTTTTTAGATTTCTGTCATTTCTTGTCACATTTTTGAAAATGTGTATAAAACATCTAGAAAGAACCACTCTAATATCACATTAACTACAACATGAAGAAGGTATTGCATGCTGATTCTGTCTTCGGAGTCTCTGTGCTTTATGGCCTCACAGGTTTTCCCTGGATCATCTCTGGATCTGCTTCTCTCCTGCCTCCATCATCATTGCTCATTGATCCATATAGTTGTGATAGTGATTATCATATAGTTACATGGATGGTAGAGGTTTCTATTACTGGAACTAACAGCTGCAGCAGTAGTATAATCACTGGTAATACTTGTATTTGGAGTAGTAGTGATAGCAGCTACGGTATTACTTACGGGTACTAGTTACTGGTAGTTACACTAGCAACAGCCGTTCTAGTTTTTAACAGTTCTAGTTCATTTTGTTGTGCATCCATGTCCCCCCCCCCTCCCCCAATCTCTCTCACTCTTTTCCTTTACCCTCTCTCTTTAACCCCAGCTGGTCAAGGCAGATGACCATCCTCCAGGAGTCGAGGTTTGCTCCAGGTTTCTGCCTGTTTGAAGGAGTTTTTCCTGTCCACTGTCACCAAGTGTTTGCTCCTTGAGGATTCTGTTGGGTTTCTGTGAATTGGCTTAAGAGTTTGGTTCGACCAGCTCTAAGTGTAAAGTGTCATGAGACAATTTCTGTTATGATATGGCCCTATATAAATAAAGTTTGATTGATAGATTGATTTTCTGTGTGGAGTTTGCATGTTCTCCCCAAGTCTGTGTGGATTCTCTCCAAGTACTCCAGCTTCCTCCCACCATCCAAAGACATGCACTGATAGGTTAATTGGTTCATCTAAATTGCCCATAGGTGTGAATGTGAGAGTGATTGTTTGTCTCTGTATGTCAGCCCTGCAATGAACTGGCGACATGGCCAGGGTGTACCCCGCCTGCACCCCATCATTCTCAGAAAATGAATGATAGATTGATAAGTGATGGAGGTCATGTCTCACCTTTCTGGATGTCCCAGTTCCAGGAGACGCTGGCATTGCTGGGATAACATGCCCACTGTTTCAGCGTATGTTTCCACCGTTTGCTCCAGAGCCAGATGGGCCTTCAGCAGCTGCAGGGTGCTTGCCTCATCCTGGTAAATATTGTGTTAGAGTTAGTAAATTGGTATCACATCTCACATAAGTTGCTGCAGATCAAACACCTGTGTGAACGCCAGGGTTTCCCGTACCGTTCCTTTCTCCTCATTGGCCAGCTGCAGCTTCTGACTCGACAGCCACGTCTCCACTTTGGCCGCCTCGCTGTAATACTGCTGAGACTGCAACGCCGCGTCCAACAGCACTGACCGCCTCTCTGTCTCCAGCTGCAGGACCTCCCACAGCTGACGCACATGCCCCGCCCCCTCCCGCACAAATTCCACCTCGGGAGTCCGAAGCGATGCGATGATCCCAGCTCGGTCCAGAACCTCCTCCACACGCGCCCGTCGTCCTGTCAGCTCCCTCTGGAGCGTCTGAAGGACAACCAGACACGAGCATTTTGAATGAACAGGATGAGACTGAACATCAGTTACAGCAACCAAATGTGAGGTTTAGTTCCTACCTGGTTCTTTTTCACGTGTTGCTGAACACTCTGCATGTTGTTCCCATAATCCTTACAGGAGGCCACGGGAAGTCGCTCTTGAATCCACAACTGTCAAGTAATGAAGGTCACAGTTACATTTTTAAAGACAAAAGTACTGATAAAGCATTAAACTCCACATACACTGCTGTCCATAAAGTTGGAATAAAATATTTTTATCTGTTTTCATAAAATGATTGTGACAATGTGATTTATTCTTAATAGGTAAAAATGTAACTAGGAGTCAGTATGTAATCATTGCACCAAGCTAAAGGTCATTACTGATGTGTAGAAACAGGAATTAAAAAAAAAAATGTGTCTGACAACAAAATTATTCCAACTTTACAGGTAGCAGTGCATTTTTAAAACCCCTTATATGAATATTAAGGCTTTGCGATATGATGATAAATATTGTGTGACAACGGAAAAAACAGTGTCATGGTCCTTTCAGTGTGTTACAAATCACACTCTTTAGATTTAGACACTTTCTTATTCCACAATCACCAGTAGTATTTGTTGACTTGTTATACATTTATGTGTAAAAGTCCTAGCGCATCATACTGTTTATTGGTTTAGTAAAGTTCTAATGTCTACACATATGCATTTGTCAGTCTCTGTATTACAGGGTTCCTACAGGATTCTACAAGTTAAATTTAAGACTTTTTAAGACCTTTTTAAGACTACGTACAACGGAATTTAATGCCCATTTCATGGTCATATTTGTGACTCCTACAATTCGTGACCCCCTAGAATTTAGGAAAATATTAATTTACTCCAACACCTTTGATTTCAAATTTCAAACACATTCCCCTCCAATCATGTCAACCAGGTCCAGAATGATCTTTTCTCCAACCAGGCATACATTTACATTTGCACTTCCCCATTCTTACTTTTCGCTTTAAGTTCCCAAAGTCAACTTTCTAAGGCAACATGCATGTGACTAACAACTACTCGTGTCTTGGGCTGAATGTTCTGGGATCATTCCTCACCGGGGGCTGCAAAGTTAGTTATATTTGGTTCCTAATTTTAATAGAAATTGTTGGGTTGGAATGGGTGGAACTGAGTCGACTAGCGTTACTTTCTTTGCAGTTTGGAAATTTAACAGACACATTTAAACACAATACAATGAACAAGTTTATGGCAACATAACTTAAGACCTACCATATCAAATTTAAAACCTTTTAAAGACTCTTTAAGGTACTAAATGCAGATTTGTAAATTCAAGACTTTTAAGACTTTTTAAGACCCCGCGGGGACCCTGTATTAAGATCCAATCTGGATACATTTGAAGTATGTACAACAAGAAAAAACTGAAGTTTCAGGGAAAAAACAGCTTCTATAAACCAAAGTGTATTTAGCATGACCTCCCTTTGCACATAACATGCCTTTAACCCTTTTGCTCTGACAATATGAGATTCATGGCATTAATTTTCTGATGTTTCTAAAGTGTTTGTGTTGCTTCTTGTCATGGGGTTGGGGCAGTCTGTGTACATACTTCTTGTATTTTCTTGCTCTATATGAAGAAAAGAAAATAAGAAATAAATATAAATGCTCATCTCAACCCTGTAAAAACAATATAAACAAAGGTGAAAGTATATTGGAAAAAAAATTTAAATTAACTTAAAGTACCTTTTATTTGTATGTCGACTAAAAATTTATTTCCATATGTTAACAGCTATTTATTTAATGAATCTACAATAAATATGTTTCTAATTATTATGAGTAAGTGATGGCAGATATAGTATTAAGAGGCTGATTTCACAATTCTGTATTCTGTTAAGGAGGCAGAAAATATAAGATTGCTTTTCTTTGTGCTCCTTTTCATTCATAATATGGTCAATTTGCAGACATGTAAAGCACTTTCTGTGTTCCTTTTATCTTATGAATGAAATGAATAAATGTCACACAATAAAAGAAACAAATGCATCACACAACAGAATACAGCAATAATAATATTTGTAACAATTTATCCTGTAAACATTTGTTTTTACTGTACATTTATACTTTTTTTCATTCAGTAATGTGTTGATATGTGAAAACGTGATAAGTTCATGTGTATGTTAGCATGTTTAAAATTACGTCTGTTTATTATTTTCATGTTTTATGCTTATTTTAACCTTTTTTGTTAAGTTAAGCTGAGCTTGGCTGCTAGATTACGGTTAAAAAAAAATAAGAAACTAAAGAGTAAATTGTTGCAAATTGCAAATGATGAACTGCAGCAATAAGCGATAGCAGATTTGAAATTGCTCCTCTAAATGCACAAGTATTTTATTACAAGAAAATATAAGATTGTTCATCTTTCTGTTCCTTTTTGCTAGTAATGTGGTCAATTTGCTGACATAAAAGCAGATTTTCTTTTAATGTGTCCTTTTATCTTATGAATAAAATCAATGCATGAAACTGAATAAATTATGTGGACATGAAATGGCCTGTTATTGGCTTATGTCAGTCTCATCACACATCCCTGTAATTATTAATCCATCATGTTGTGTGACTCTGACACTCACTATTTCATCCTCCAGGTCTTGGGCGACTTGGTGCATCTCTTTGGACGCCAGCAGGATGCGGCGTCTCTCCTTCAGGGGCTCAATGAGGCGAACGATGCGGGTCTCGACCACGCCTGGCTGCTCCCCGCCTTCCCTGTCACCTGCCATCAGGCCTCGCTGGGGCAGGCAGACCCCCTGCAAGCTCCCCAGATCCCCCACATCCTTGTAAAAGTCCCCGATCTGGGACTCCATGGCCTGCACCGGGGCGAAAGAGAAGGTCAGGTTACAGCCAGATGAAGGGTGGACAAACAGAGCATCAGAGCAGCCTTTTATTTCAGGATTATATAACAAGCTGACATATTGAAGAACCTTGTGTGGTGAAGATGCCACAGCAGCGGCTTCTGTGGATGCACGTCAGAGCTCGGCAAAATTACATAAACTAAAATGAGCTGAAGTCTAGAGTCTGTCAAAAGCATTAGGTATTTCAAGACAGATTACAAAGGTTTAGTTGGACAAACATTCCTCATGGATGAAGCGGCTGTGTAGGTACAAATAATTAAATAAGGACAACTTTCCATTACAAAGGTTTCTAAATGACATGGAGGTCAATCAGGAGGAGTTTATTTAAGCATCAGGGCTGGAAATGGCGAAAAAGGGTAAAAAAAAAATCCCTGCATATTCCACCCGATGTATCGCTTCAAGAAAGGAAATCCTCATTCGGGGCCATCATCGAGACATACTTAACATCTATTTCCAAAACCCATAAAATATTTGCTTATTCTGATGTGTGTGCAAACTTTCATGGGTCAACAACCATGTTAAGCCCCTCAAAAATGTGTTGATTTGGCATAAATAATAATAATTCAAGCAGATACAACAGGGCTTCACACTGATTGTTCGTGCTAAAGACACTAATTAAAAGTCAAAGGGTCGAGTCAAGTCGCATCACTGAAACCTTGTCAAAAAAGCTTGTTGCTTTATTTTCATTAATCTTCAGGGTCAGCTCTATATATACGCTACTCATCTTTTGAACTTGTACTTGTCAAAGGATTTATTCTGAACATCGATAAAAGAATACACTTATTTAAAAGAAGAAGGGGAAAATGAAAATAATATAATAATAAAGACTGATCTTTCCTTAATACAATTCCTCACTTGTATCTTGAGCTTTATGATTTTACACATTTATCCATTCTTCCACTTTTCAAAGGAACATTTGTAAGTTTACAATTCACAACAGCTATTGTCGTGTCTGTTTAATAAATGTCTGTTATGACTTGTATGTTCTGTCATGCTGTTTTCGAGGTGTAAAACCGAAACAGAAAATGTCTTATACGGTAAAGTAGTATCTACCCAGTTCCCTCGGATATGATAATGGTTTACATTTCCATCAAAAAAAGAAAAAAGGAAATTATGAAATGCATGACTTTATCAGTTACGCATTTGTTAAGCTACTTGACTGTCCATATTTACAGGAATCTTACAGGGATGCACATGCTGATGAACAAAAACATCACATTAAGACATTTAAAGTACTCCAAAAAGTATTTTCACATTGGTTTTCTTTATGTGGGAGTCTTTATATCTGTCTCAGAGTAGAACGGATGCAAAATGGTAAAAAAAAACAAAAAAACGGTTGTCATACAGGAAAATTGTTCTGGTTTTGATTTCTTAGTATTGATTCACTTTTTACCATAATTTATCTTTATAACAGACCTTCTCTTCTTGCAAAAAGCAGCTGTTCTTAATGTGAATCTGTATGTTTGCAGTGAAGGTTTATACTGACGTTACTTTACTAATTTCACAGAATGATCTGCAGTGAATCAGTGCAAAATCTCTGTTTTAAGTCCTGTGACAGAGCAGCTCTGGCTTAATTAAACAGTCTCACATATGAAAGAATTATTTGGGTTTCGGTAACATTGCTATATCACAACAGATGGTGCCACCAACCTGTCAGGCTCTTGAAGGCCCCGGAGAGCGTTTCCACACTTACCTGGAATTTCTGGAGCTGCTCATTGAAGGTGGGCAGATGGTGCGCCTGCTCCAGCTGGGGGGGCTGCTGCTCCAGGTGGGAGAGCTGGTGGTCCAGGTCTGAATAGCTCTTCACCGCAGGCTCAGGCTTGTTGTTTTCAAAGAGCTGCCGGGCCTTGGCCTTGGTCGTAGTCTCCAGGTCGGACCAACACTCCCTGATCTCCTCCAGTTTCTGTTGCACCACCGACCTCAGCTCTGGCTTCTCCTGGATCAGCTCCTGACCCTCCTGGGGGAAAAATATTAAGGAATGAAGTGCTGGGATTTGAAGCGTTGCATCACATATTTTAGGACATTTATGGACACAGAGATACTGACAGCATTTGAAGGTTCAGTGTGTAAAGTGCAGTGGCATCTAGTAAAATAATGCAGTGGCCTTCTAGAAACCACAGTAGTAGTATTAAGATCCAATCTGGATATCAGTGAAGTATGTACAGCAGTAAAAACAACGGTTTCAGGGAAAAAACAGCTTCTATAAACCCTGGTAAAGGTTCATACTGTCTTCTACATATAATTATTGTAGATAATTCATTTAATAAAACAAGGGTAGTTGTCTTTTTACCTGCTTAGACAAATAACTACCCCTGTCTTGATAAATAAATTATCTACAATAAGCTTCTATAAACCAAAGCGGTAGTATTCAGTGTGACTTCCCTTTGCACTTAACATGTCTTTAACCCTTTTGTTCAGACAATATGAGATTTATGGCATTAATTGACTGTTTTATACCATGTTTCATTCAATACATCAGATGTTTCTAATTGTTTGTGTTGCTTCTTGTCATGGGGTCAAGGGTCACACTAAATAGTGACTTCAACCTTTATAACATATTTAGTTCAGTTTTTTGTGGATTTTTAGGACTTTCATGTACACTGAGATACTGACGGTGTTGGAAGGTTCGGTGTGTATAATGCAGTGGCATCTAATGGTGAAGCTGCAGATTACAACCAACTTAAACTTCACTGAATCTTCCCTTTATGTTATTAGATCCCTTCAAATTTTAATAAAAAATACTAAAGGGGGGGACAAATAACGCAAATCACTATCATATTTTCTGAAGTTGTCCAGTGATCAAACCATTCTGGGAGCAGCTATGTGGACATTTAAATAACATCTTTACTGACAAAAATCCTTGTAAGTGTGAAGCCTTGTACTTAGGAGATATTTCATGTGATAACTGGACTCTGAAAGATAAAAAAAAAACTGTTGTTAATGCTTTTGGCAGCAAGCAAAAAGACTATCACTAGAAAATGGTTAAAGCCTGAAGCACCTGCAACTGAAGAATGGATCGATATCTTACAGGACATTTATACTCTGGAGAAGTTGACATTTTGTTGTAAGGGTCAAAGGGAATCTTTTTTCACTATTTGGTCAAAATGGACCAACTATGTAAAACCTGTAACTGATGTGAATTGAATATATCGGTTATGTGAAAACATGTACACGATATACATTTCTGTTTAGGTTAGTGTAGATATACACACCTTAATGTGTCTTATCTTGCTGATGACAAAAAGCAGCAAGCCCTCCCCTCCCACCCACTTGTTAAATTTGTTTTATATTCTACTAAAAAACTTGGAAAAGCAACTCACTCTTCCTTCACATTTGAGGTGTGGACATTGAATTGTACCAGAAAGGGAAGTTTTGTATGATCTGTATCTCTGGATAAACAAAAAATGAAAAAAAAAAAAAAAAAAACAACAACAAAAAACAACAAAAAACAAAAAACAAAAGGGCCACTCTCGTAGTAACAGGCAGATTAATACCGGTCCACAATCAACCATAAAAAATGACGATCATGTTATGAATTTTAGCTCTGAGCAATAAAACGATTATTATTGCAATAAAATTTTCGTCAATATCAACATATAGAAGAATAAATAAAACATTGTTTATAGGCATTGCTGCTTGTTGTGAAATGTTTGGCAGTTTCTGTTCTGACAGTTAAAAAAATGTTTAAAACCACAATTTACCGTCTGGTTTCTTTAGCTTTCACTCAGGAGCATAAATCAATCTTTAAAGTGACTTAATTTGTCATTTTTTGTGATTGTTTGCGCTTGTTTGATGTGATTATTGTTTAAGATGCCCGTATTATAAAACTGTACAAATCAGATGTCTGTGAGCTACTGTAGAACATGGTGGTCCAACACTGCAGACCACCTTCTTATGCAAATACAAACAGCTCAGTCTGATGCAACAAAACACAATATTTCTTATTCTCAGGTGTAAAATCTTCCATTTACGCCACTAGATCCCTCCTAATCTTCCAGGCTGAACCTTTAAGTCACGCTGTATGTTCACCTGCCTTATTTAACTGTTGTGTAACTGTGTGTTCGACTGTTATTTCCTGCTTGAGTGACTTTTTGCTTCTCATTCGTACACACTTTTAATGCCAGCTTTCGCTTGAAGGGACAGTTCTTATGGGCTGAAATGATTGTTGCCTCACTCAGTACCAGAAACCTCTGAACTGCTGAACAAAACTGTCCGGCATTTTAGATAGTGAGCACACAGTACACCCGCATTCATTTCTAAATTAACTCTCTCATTTGCTGTTACATTCGATATGATAATGCCGGAGTCCTACTTCAAATCTGCACATATGTAGCTTAATAATTGCTTCTGTCAGAAACGTACATTCAGAATAAAATGGCAACGTGCTAGAAAGTAACAGGACGATTCCAGTTTTGTCCCCAAAATAGCTTGGGACAACACAGCTCGGTGCCAAAGCCGGGGCCCCCTGCTCGCAAAGAGGCAGGTGTATGGAGCAAAGTTTGGCCTGGGGCTGACCTAAAAATCATGCATGGTAAGTCTAATAAACCCCTGTTCTGTCCTTCCTCTGCTCTCCTTCGCTTCCCTAAATCTTGGGCTTTGTTCGTGATGTGATGGGGATGAGGAGATACTGAGATCAAAAGCTTGTGGCGTTTTTTACTTGAAGCTCTTTCGACTCCTCCCATACCTCGACTTAACGGGCGTAGGAGGTGTTTTCCGACTACGACGGGCCTTGGGTTGTATATACTTATGCCAAAAAAGCTAACCTTAAAGGTGGATTTTTAAGAAATGGGCACTCATGCACCAAATTCTTCGTCGTGGTTGATGGATTCATTATTTATTCTAGTTCACGTTGTAATAATAACCGTGCATGTGAGGGATTTTATCTGCTAAATCCTGCTTCTCTCCTTTATCTTTCTCACAGAGCTGGACCTATATCCTATGGCTTTCATAATGCAGTGCTGCATTTCTCCTCTTGGCACAGGCTCTCTGCTTAACTGCTGCTAGCGTTCACTCTCTCACATCCCTCCCTCTTGCTGCTCGTATCTTTCTTCAGCCTCCCTCTCCCTCCCATAATGCAGAGCCAGCAGAAAGCAGGTCTCTCTCTCTCTCCTCTCTTGGCTTTACTGACACACAGAGAAGAAATCAGAGAGGGGGTGGAGAGAGGAAAAGAGAAAGGCAGAGTGAAGGAAGAAGGGAAGCAAAAAAGGAGGAAGAATCAAAGGTTTATGGAACAGGAATCAGGCTGCGGGTATGAGCTACAGCCTGGGCACAGTTGGATCCGAAGGGCACAGTTTTTGACGTTACGGCTGACATAGCGTGATATTTTTTTCATTATTTTAACGGTCGCCACGTATGAATCATGCTATTACGGCAGCGTTGTGTTGCCAAAATCTGCAGGCTTACTTGTAACGCTGATGCAGCATAGTGAAATAGTGGGTGGGATTGAACGGTTTGCTTTATAGTACTGGCACAAACAAGAATGTATTCACACCTACTGTACGCATAAAGTAGCACTGTTCAACTTTTATCTGCATAACACTTAGGGTGCACCCATGAAAAACACACGGTATTCCCAAATGTTAACACAAAAACAGGAATAACACTAGTGAATAATGTGATTTTTCATGCTGAGACACTTAAATATAGCTTAAATATCAATTTCAAGACAATACATAAGAAAAAAATTGACATATTGGACAGATTCTGCAATATATATATGTTAAAATGACTGTGATGGTATTTTTTTTAAAAATGGGATTTATAAGGAAAAAAGGTCCCAAAAAAAAAGAGAATTGTGCAGAAACATTACATTATAATTCAGAAGGTAATTCATACAGGCTTTTTTTTTTTTTTTTTTTTTTTTTTAATAATTTTTTTTAATTTTTAGTTCATGGAATATGCAAAAAAAAAAAAAAGTAGTTTTTGTGCACATTTTTGTACATAAAACAAAATATGGTGTTATATGCCAAAATGATGGTGAGTATAATGGTGTTACATCCAAAAATATTCTCCTGAGTTAAAATGTTTAGTGTAAAGTACAAGTACAACAACGCACTTTTCGATGCTGAAAGTAAGAACAACATAAAAAAGCTCTAATATTATTGCCCAGTGTTGGTTTAAATTTACTGTATGTGCTATAAAAGTGATCAAATGTAGTAACTTTCAGTGCTTTGATGAAGTCATTAAAATAATTACATTACTTATTACATTTTAACAGGTTAACTAGTCACCTGTAACCTGTTAAAACATAACCATCTCATCACACGATTAGTCTGAGCTTAAAATTAAATAGACTGTAAATTCAGACAAAAACTAAAGTTATATTTCATATATGACTCAAAATTATAGATCTGAAGGGTTTAGTTAAAAAGTCCTATTGGCGTATTTTAAACAATGCTGTGATTTGAGCCTATTTAGTGCATTATTGAGGGAAACGCACAGAATAATCACTCTGAAATGTGCATTTTTTCCTACTCGCATACACAAATGTACTTTTATTTTGCATGTTTTACACTGCACCTCTTTTTAAATCCAAAATATCACCCAACAAAATAATAAGAGGTCTTAGTTTTGGTTTTTTTATTTCTGCAATTAAATCCCCTTAAATTATCTGCCATCTCCACCTTTAAATTGCTATTATATAATCACAAACACTTATATTGCAATTGATTTGAGAAAACAGTTTTGGAAATAACAAAAACTCTCCTGTCTTATATAGACAACATGGACACAAACAGGTTTTAAAACACTCAGGTAGAATAATAATAGTCAAAAATGTCGTCTATGTAGCCAGAACTGTTGCAAAATCCTCCATTTATGATGTGACCTATTTAACAGCTCCAGTAATTTGTGGGGAGTGTTCGCCCAGTGAACATAGATGTTCATATCAGACACAACCAGGGGTTTGTACATGATGCAACATGCTTGACACTTAACAGGTCAAAATCTGCTATATATACTGACTCAACATGTACAATATCTGATGGTATATGACTGTGTGAGTTTATTTTATAGTTGTTTTTGAAGCATTACCACACTATAACCTCTCAACTATCAAATCCTAATAAAATATCAATAAAGCACATAATGTAATTCTGGGTTCATACTGATACATATCTTATTTTGTTTTTATATATTTCATTTATGTTATTTATCTTCCCATTTTGTGTCTTTGAAACAAAGAAATCCTCATTGTAGTAGGCTAAAAATAAGTTTAATTTCATCTACTTGATCATGTTATCTTAGAAATTCATTCAGTTGAACCAACCTTTAATTACACAATAAATAAATATCAGCCACTGCCATCTGTGACATGATATGAGCAAATATCAGCAAATACATCAGTGTATCGCTGAAAACAACCCTCTAAATGGAAACTGAAGGATGCATAACTTTAAAGGAAAATGCACTGAAATCCTGCGATCACTGACTAAAATAATCTGTAAAGTCACAAACTGCATCCTTCTGATCATTGACATTATAACAGTTAAAGTAACTGTAGTGAAATCACTGCAGAGCTTCAACAATGTCAAGGTTTAACAGAAACTTTCTCCTCAATGACTTCTCATTATTTGTTCTCTGTATCATCCCCAAAAAAGCCTGAAACTATCCAAACCACAAAAAGATTTGCCAACAAACACAAGCACATATTTGTTCCTGCTTTAACTCTTTTTGAACTATTTTTGTGGTGACTTACAAATAATTTTTTCTTTACATGTAACCTTTTGTAAGTGATTTCTCACTATTTATTATAATATTATGATCTACAGTTTGCATTTTAACTTAGTGATTATATAGAAGTTCATCAAAGCTAAGAGTAATTTCAAGGGTTATTGTGCAGAAATGGAGAAAACTGAAGAAAAAGTGACTTTCTTGGCAAAATACATCATTAACTAAACATAGAACAAGTGTTTCCATCCACGGTCATTTGTCAAACTCCATGGGTTTTACAGGTGAATCAATGTTGCAGAAGATGATGGCGTTTCCACGTTCACTACGGAGCCTCTGAACATCCATATAGGTCATATCTGATGACCATGAAAAGATGATAAACTGCATTTTACCTCAATTACTTCCATGTATTGATAGGATTAGTGGTTCAGAAGTTGTTAAACATTTTAGATCAGTGGATGCTTTCGGCCAGTGGTGGATGTTTATGTCTTTGAGGGTTAAATCATGAGGTAAAACCACAGTGTCTAGATGTTTTATTAAGGCTCTTTTAAAAATGGAAGTATTAAAATGTAACCTGTTTTTAAAAAGTTATGTTCTCAGGAGGAGCAAACGGCCAGGAAAATACTGTGAAACATATCTGAGGTTTGTTTATAATATGAAAAATAACTGGTTTATTATTTATGGTGATGAGTGTAAAGCATGGATTAAAGTAATTCTGAAGTCTTAAAGTCCCTAAGTTCTATTGCTGCAGTCGAAACAGTAAAATATATATATAAAAAAAGTAGTACAGCAGTGGGATTGTGGGACTTGCTGTTTTCACTATTGGCAAGTGGTAAGTTTTAATTCAAATTACATTTAGTGATGTCTATTAATTTCATTTATTCAGTCAAAAACGTATTAAAGTTTATATGACATGAACTATTACACCAAATAAAATGTCTGATTTCTCTGTACAGTCACGAAAAAAATTATTAGACCATCAAAAGTCAACAAAAACAATGGTTATGCAATCAAGTACTAACTCCTGTGCGAATCATGTGACTAAAACAGACAGAAAAGAAAACATGGAATGAATAAAAACACTGTTTTTGTCAGAACAATGCCATAGATATTGATGGAAGAACTGAAGTGATTTTGGTTATTATCAAGAAAACATGGAAAATGGATAGATATCCGCTCTTAAACTAAACTCTTAATTTTGTTGTTATCATTATATTTGTCCAAACAAATGTACGTTTAGTTGAACCAGGCATTAAAATGAACAAGAAATTGAAGAAAACAAGGGTGGTCTAATAATTTTTTCCGCGACTGTATCTTAACATAGTTTAACAATCAATGCAACGTAATAATCATGCCCCCAAAGCAGAAACATTTTTTTAAAAAAATGTTCAACAATTAATAAAATAAAGATATAAGACTCTGTTTGAACAGTTGCATTGAATGTCTTTTTTTTTTTTTTTTTTGCCAGAATAAAGAATAAATAGTTGAAAATTATTTTGATGGAAAAAAGTGAATTCTCACACATAATACATGTGTGAGAAGTAAAGACTTGATTAAATACTATTAACTAAACTGTTATTAATTGAGGTATAGATAAATGTATAAAAGTATTAAGATAAATGTGATAAAATACATAATATATTAACTACTTGGTCAGTTTGATCAAAGAACATTATTACTGTTCCTTAAATATAACACAAAAATATGTAACATGGGTGTAGGGCTGACATAATATTGAGGTTTCAATTAATAATTGATTGTCAAATAATTAACTGTGTTGTTGACTTTATGCCTCCATTAAATGTCAGATAATAATTAAATTATACACATACACATTTTAAATATAAAATTAACTATATTTCTGTGCTCCTTTCTGTTTTTGTTAATAAAACTGCACATGGCACATATGTATATAGTCAATAACTGAAATCAGCTTATCAGAAAAAAATATATATGTAAAAAAATCAAAATAAACCATATATACGGGATAAAATTGTGAAATGGGCTGATTATACATATACTAAGAGCTGAAACATGACAGCAGTTTAACAACATAAAACAAGGTGGAAGTGATAAACCATGTTATTTCTGTTGTGTTTTTATCGCTGGATGCAGATCACAACGATCATATCAAATTATCACTATTATTTCAAATAACTGCCATGGAGGTTATTTAATAATTGTTTTCAGACATGCTCACTATATCGACAAAATTACTGGGACACACTGAATAGAATTGAAGAGTGAATGTTTTTTAATCCTGTTTGATCTGTGTCATTATTTATACATATGATGTTTGTCAATTTATGAGCCAAGAACGTCACTGTTGTAAAAATAGTAAAGTAATATCTGGTTTTGTGTTAAACAGCTCAGTGGACTGCATCTCTGTCAACACCAAAATGACAATTACCTCAGCACATTTCACTTCATTCCTCAAGACTTTTATTAAAGAGCTGAAAATCCCTCCAGTCTGCACATGTTGAAGCTGCAGAGACATGTTCAGATTGAACAGATTCATGGAGAGATACCTCTGCAACTTTCAGTGCTGTAGTCTTTATTTTAACGTATTTTCACAGTCTGATACTTGCAGTTTTACAACAGACAGACCCTTTACTGACTTGTTAAATTATCTTTAAAACTGAGGAGTGAAAAAGATAAAATAATACAAAGGAAATCCAAAAAACATTTATCTCCTGCCATAAACTGTAAAACAATTTTCCATGTGTGCTCTCTTTTGCTAACAGGCGGCTAAGCTGCAAAAACATAACGACAAATGCCATAATGCAAAATAATAATAGACATTTTGACTATATCTTTAGGGTTAATTTATTTACACTGTCTAATGCTAATGCTAATGGTGTTGCTAGGTACTGTGTGTATCAGGATGGGTAGAATGTAGGGATAATACAGCACGTTAAACTATTAACATTTTATCTTAAACAAAATGCTTCAGTGTTTTACTAAATTTTACTCCCAGTTGATTTCATTTTTTTTAATATCATTATAATTGCTTTAAATGTTCTACCTCTAGATTTCTTGTCATGCTCAGATTAATCATTTTAAACCAAAAGTAACCATCTGGTTTCTTCAACTCTCATTCAGGAAAAAAACAGCCTTTAAATGTAAGAGAAATATTGATTTTACAATTGTCATAATAATTAATTATTAACAGCAAGCAACCTAAACATTTTTATCATAATATTTCAAATCACTGAGGTTAGGAAGCTGTCAGTTTGATGTGTCCCTGTATTTTTGTCCATATATTGCATAAATAGTAGTTTTTATGGCTTCATCTTTTGTGGCTAATATAACCCTACATGAGTCTAAAAACCTATATCTATGACATACGACATGAATCCAGGTTTCATTCAGAACATAAGGCGTCTGTTCATAAGTCACTCATCACTCGCCCTCAGTCTGTTTGTCTGTTTAAAGGGCGTTGACCCCTGAGCTCATGCTAAGACCTGGCACAAGGTCGGCTGTGACTGTTACTGTAACAGAGCGGTGCCCACAGACTCCGACATGAAGCTTCATGTGCTGAGTAAGTACTGAGAGGTAACAGAGGTAAGGGGCCGAAGCGGGAACCCTTCCAAAAGGACGTCGAGTTCTCCGATCGCGGCAGGACGCAGTGTCATCTTTTCTGTGTCTCTCAGGTAACGGTGGGGGTGGGGGTGGGGGGGTGGGCTCAGTGATGTTAGTGGG
>JAPQRP010000008.1:13940456-13955898 GCA_037367295.1 Apogon hyalosoma | reverse complement strand
AGATATCAGCTCTGAAATTAAACTACTATGAGCTATTTTTGTTATCATTATATTTGTCCAAACAAATGTACCTTTAGCTGTACCAGGAATTAAAACGAACAAGTAATTGAAATTAAGGGTGGTCTAATAATTTTTTTCTGTGAATGTATGTACAAGTTCCCCAAAACAGACCAGTTTTAAGACAGGACTCCGCTATATTGGACACTGACACAAATCCTGTTAAATTTAACACATCAATGAGTGAGATTTGGGCCATTTGTTGTGTTAGCTTTAACACATTCACTGTGTTGATAAGTTTAACACAGTGAATGTTACAGAAAAGATGAACATTACCACACTGTGCATAACATTAACACTTTATATCCTAAATTTGGCTGCACACAAAATGTTAAAAACCCTTCCAACACAGTTTTATTCAGTATCAACACTAAAGGTGTAAATTGTAATGTGACACATGACTTGTGTAGGTATTTTCTACACATTCCCTCTTGCAGTGTAGTCAGACGTGCTGTGGACGTCTAGTCAGGAGTTAATCCAGCCGACTGAGGCAGCGTCTCTTTGCATAGCAGACGTCTTACTACACAGCAGAACGGTGACAAAAGCAGTGGAGTGATCAAACATCAGCCTCTAAGTTCATTCAGGGTCTACTGTCAGGTAGACAGATACCCTGATTACACTACAGAATTGCTCATTAGTCTATATTTTGATTGTGTTTTCACTTTCTGCTTTCACTTTGGGTTTGTTTTTTAAGCACAATATGTACCATTTATGTATGCTTATGTGTTTTGTTTTGTTTTTTTTTCTGATCGCTACTGCCATACTCCAGTGATAGTATAATAGATGTACTGCATAATGTATATAATACTTGTATCTACAGTATTGTGTAAAAGTCCTGGTTCAACATTAGATTTGTTGGCTTAGTAAAGTTCTAATAACCACACATCAATTACCTCAAGATCCAATCTAGATATATGTGAAGTATGTACAGCAGGAAAACAAACATTTGAAGGAAAAACAGCTTCTATAAACCAAAGTGGTAGTATTTAGTGTGACCTCCCTCTGCACTTAACATGTCTTTAACCCTTTTGTTCAGACAATAAGAGATTTATGGCATTAATTTTCTGATGTATATATCACACACTAAAATAATAATTAAAAAAAAAAAAAAAAAACAGAGGCCCTGAGCAGCTCCTTCAACACAAGACTTTTACATCTCCTGTGCAAGAAGGAGAGCTTCCGCAGGTCATTCCTGCCCACAGCCATCAGACTATACAATAATTCACAGTAACCCCACCCCCACATCACACCTTGTACATGTGCAACCACAATGTAAATAATGCAAATATGTAAATACCATTTAGATTTAAGAGTATTTAAATTCTAATTCTCTATTTATATAAATATTTACACAAATACCAAATTTGTTATTTTTCCTTTATACTTCACTCTTACTTATCTTATCTTACCTTACCTTACCTTACCTTATCTTATCTTATCTTATCTTATCTGAAATCAGTGTGTGATATTTTGTGGTATGTTGTGGTGAAATAGCACACGCCAACTGAATTACCTTCACCTTAACACTTCAACATGTCCTTTAACCCTTAAAGACCAACTGTAACCTCCGATCTAAAATGTTTACTAACTATTAAACCATCTATCAATGCATGTAAGAAATATGAGGTAAAATGCAGTTTTTCCATCTTTTCACAGTCATCAGATACGATCCTTTTGGATGTTCAGAATCTCCATAGTGAAGGTGGAAACACTGTCATCTTCTACAACACTGATTCAGTACTCACATAATTTAGCTTGTTTGTTGCTGAAAAAGTCACTTTTTCTTCAAATTTCTCTGTTCTGATATAATAACCTTTGAATTTACTCTGAGCTTTTATGAACATCTACATAATCAGTAAAATAAATACAGGAAAATATAAAATAAAACAATGAAAAAATAAATAAATAAAATAATGAAAAAAACAAACGAAAAAAAAAAAATCCAGAGGATATTGTTATAATAAATGTGATAAATAAGATATTATAGGTTAAATATAGAGGAAATTTAATTTGGAAATTGCCACAAAAAATTAACTACAAATGATGAAGGTATTGTTTGCTTTAACTGATCTGAATTGTTTTAGTCTACACTCCAACATTGGTGATGATAATGTTCCTTTCTGCTCATTCTACATAATAAAAACACAGCCATTGTTATTTTCAGGTGGTTCTACACTAAAAAGATAATTATGAATATTATTTTCCATTTCTGAAGTTAGATTACCTTAAATTCTCCCCACTAACCCTAGAAATCAATTGTCCAGAGGTCAAAGTGTGTGAGAGGTCAATTTTAATCTCACTGTCTTAAAGAAAAAGAGCATAGAAATATTTTCCTGATACAGAAGTTAATGACCAAAGGCAAGATAAGGTTGTGAGGTTAGAAGAGGCCAGAGGACTGACCTGACCAGCACTGAATCAATTTTCACAAATGAGTGCTTAATGACAGAATTTGCATAAACAGCTTTCTTATCTTCTTAAATGCACTTACTGTGGCATTAATTTTTTTGGTGCAGTTGAACTAATCACATCGTTATAATTCATCATGTCATTTACTCTGACAATCACCTTTTCCATTATGTCAAACCACAGCTGTCACTTAGTCGCCATCCCACGGAGCAGAGATGCCACAAACAATTATTTAGGAGAGCGTTGTAGACTTATTAGACTCATTTAAGCGTGGTATTACGGTGGTTCTTCGTTGCCACTTCTGCGGTCAGAGGGCATCACTTTAACTGCTGTGGGCTGTGTGGGAACTAGCCTACAGACAGTTAACCTTGACCACATGTTCCAACACTCCAAATGGACCCTTTAATGACAACCCAGCATAATGACTGACTTCTCTTTGGAAAGAATGCACTATGAACATGCAGCTCTGCCTTTTAGAATTTGTTTTCTAACTCAACACCCACTCTTTTTTTTTTTTTTTTTTTTTTTTTTACCTTTTTACCTTCCAATGTGCAGAAAACTGCAGAAAATTGCATTAGGTTCAGCTGTAAATGATATACGGGGTAAGTGAAGATTTTAATGCCTGCCACTGCCCTGTGTATTACACTTATTTTTCAGCAAGCCTTTACTTAGTTCATAAGTTCCTACAGTAAATACTATCCTGTAAAAATGAGTGATTCATATCATGATTCAAGTATTCAGGGCAGGGGAGGAAGTGCACTGACATTCCTATGCAGAGGAAACTGTTAGACATGTCATGACATCAGTACTGACAGATTTGCACGATTTTGCTACAAGGTATAAATCACTAAGAAGGGAGGTTATAGTAATGTTCTGCTTATGGCTAAATTAAAGGGTACAGCATTGTTAGTGACCCATGTGAGTGTGCTGTTTTTCTGTGCATGGCAACAAGGTTCCCAATAAAACTGACTCAATTAAAAATCTGTCTTTTTACTTTTACTTCAGTTTGACTATTTAGCAACTGTGTTAACACCATAAGGCTTGGCAATATAATGGATTCAACTAAGGATATATATATTTTTTTAAAAATCATAAAAACTAGATTGCTGCTTCTTTTGGAGAGCTCTCATTTAATTCTTACTTGTTGTAATATATTCATTGTGCTATGTTTCTCTGGCCAAAAAATAATTTCACACACAATATTTCACTGGACCACCTTTAGCTTTGACTTTACATTTCTTTCCATCCATAGTTGCATTCATTTTTGTCCAGATCTTGTATTGATGATGGAGAGTTGGACCAATGTGTAAAGTCTTCTCCATCACATCCCAAAGATTATCAGTGTGGTTCAGGTCTGGACTGTGTTGTCCAATCCATGTGTGAAATGATGCATCATGCGCTTTCACAATCTGATCCTGACGAATCCTGGTGTTGTCCAATCTTTACTCTCTCTATGAACTAATGGTTGTTTATGAAATGCATCAGTTAGGGTTAAATAACTTGTTTCCAGATAAAATGTATTTATCGCTGCAGTAATTACCCAAAGGAAGGATGTGAACTATTTGCTGAGTTGAACTCAGTCTGCATTTTATATGTTAAAATAATAACAAATATTGCACTATTGTTGTATATAAGTAGATACACTTGCTTTTATGTGTAGAGTTTATGTGAATATAAAGGTTTCTCTTATTCTATTTTTTCTTACATTCTGTAGTTATCTACAGACAATGTCCAGCAAAGAATTCCTTGTACGTGTTTATATACTTGGCAAATAAAGCTGATTCTAATAACACTGCGTTCTGTTACTGTTGTTGGTAGATACTGCACATACAAAACTGTAGCTCTAATAAAGGAAACTACTTTAAAATAATCTAAAATGTGCTTAAAATCATAACAATGAAAAACAGATTAAAGTTTTTGTCTATGTAACTCAAACCTAGAATTTGTTCAACTATGAATGTGCCCAATGTTTAGATAGTGATGATTCACAGCTTTATAAAAATGACAACATATTTACTGATCTTGATCACGATAACCTTTTTTTTTTTCCTTTATTAAGTCATTTTACTAGTTGTTCCCCCTCATAAATCACAGTGCCTTCAATTTTCCAAAGTGGTGAACCACTGGAAACACCTTCAACGCTGCAGAATAAACTCTGTGATTAACAGCTATGACAGATATTCAGTGAATAACGTTTCGATGTCAAGCTGCGTTTGCTGAAATACCCGGGGCATTGTTTCTCCCCCGACGAGTGAGATTTTATAGCTGGCGTGCACACTGACAGGGGTTACAGCAGCCAACTACACGTAACTGCCAGTAATTTCAGACAGAATGATTCACAAATGTTGTGTGAGTCGTCTTGCTGGTGTCACTTGTTGTTTATAACATGTTCGACGGGATCTCAGATGTAGAGACATGAGAAATGTGTATGTTTCTGCTGCACATGTTGACAGATGATAACAACAGTTCAGCCCAACTCCAGCTCACATCAAAGTGACGACTCGTTCTTCTTTTTGGAAATGTTCAGAAGATTCTCAAACACTTCATGTCTCATTTAGTTGACCAAAGAGGAAAGTGTGAGTCAGACTGGAGGCCTGATCTCTGCTTCAGCAGTGGGACTCTGATACAATCTGCCGTGACAGGCAGCATTCACTGCTGACAGCAAAGATCACACATGATAGATAGACAGAAATCTGCCGGACAGCTCAGCGTCCTGCAGTGACACTGTACCCGACATAAACGCTATGATGGAGCAAGTGGTGCGAAAATAATCTGAAGAGTACCATATTTATTAGCCTTAAAGGGTATAATTTGGAGTTTTTTAATGTTTAATGTTAAATCTTTTTTCTTTAAGGAGCTATGTGTTGTACTTCTACTTTAAATGACAAAGTATCATTCAAGCGTTTGGGATAAAAATAAAAAAGGATGTTTTTATCTTTGCTATGTTGCCTTTTGTTGATCAACGGTTCAGACTAAACTGTGACAGTTCTGATCTTGTTTGGACGATTCCAAACAGATCTTTAGGTCAGCTATTGACAACATAAACCATACAGAAAACAGATATAATTTGTAGTTTTAATGTGGCTGTTTCCTGTCTAAAAACAGAGTTAACCTAACAGAGCTTTAATGTAAACTATCAGCTGATGTAGCACATGAAGATTAGAAGACAGTGTTATTTTGGCCAACTGTCAAAATAAGTGTCTAGAGTTTTAATTTATTTAATAATATAATCAAGTTTTCTTTAATAAGAAAACTTGATGATACCATAATACAGATCTATGGAAACTTGACACCTTATTAGCTTTAATTTGTTGATGGTTTTAAAAGTTTGGAATATCAATACTACGTATTACCTCTATAATATTTACTGTTTCACATAAAGTGAACTTCCATAAGGAAGTTTAATGCAAATAAAACATTAATCTTCTGTCTTACTTGTAAATGTACTTTCTTCCAGAGTCACTTCAGACAAATGCGCTTCAGTAATGGTGGTGAAACCACCATCCCCCATAATCCCACATTACCCAAAATCACCCACTTCTTCTCTAATTATTGTTTTGATTTAGAGACACCTAGCGGTAGAAATGACATACCGTGCGATTAAAATGCAATTTTTTTTCAATAAAAGAGATTAGAGTTGAGGAAATCAAATAACATCCATTAAATGACCACAGATTGGCAGTGTACAGTTGATAACATCGGTTGTTACACACATCAACTATTGCCAAAGGATTGTGGTGTGACAAATAGTGGAGGGCCAGGATAACCGCAAAGCTTTTTTTTTTGACTGGAGGCTTTTTATTGAGGTGAGAAAATTCCATGGCAGACACCAAAAACATGCATTAACATACCACTGCAAAGCCAAGGTTAGCGAACTCAGACCTTACTCACTTATTACCCCTAACTACCCCTTTGGAAATATACATCTATAACATTTGGCACACAGACCTCTAATAACAAACGACTAACAACTAGTCATTATGGGGGCTTGAGCAGGAGATTTACAAATCTTGGGTTCAGCAGTGTTGGACAGGTTCCCTTCACTTGAAAATGGTTATTCCATCAAGGGCATGGTGAGCTGCGTGATAAAATCTTATGATTTATTCCCGGCGGCTGATAATTACTGGTGTCTTGTCACCTGTCAAAATGAATGGACGGGGAGAGTCCGAGAGGCTGTAGTCTTCATGCTCTTTACACCACAGCAGTAAATCTGACATGTTTGTGAAGCCGTAAATCACAGCTTGTGATAAAGCCTACACACTCCTCTGAGCCGAGCGCCGTGGGTTGAACATTTCAAACAGTTTCAGCGATAAAGGTACACAGAAGATCAGCGGGGTATTTAGAAGGTGTGGTAAATACAGTGGTTTAAGTGGTGGCTTTACTGCTTTACTGATGAACACAAAAGAAAAATGAGAAAAATGTCTCCCCAGATTAAATCAAAGTGGAATACTTGAACATCACTTTGTTCGACTTATCTCTGTGAGATCTGTGAAAGCTACTGCAAATCACAATGCACTTAGGAATGTATGATACTGTCAAGAATATAATTTCACACACATCAATATTGACAGTTATCATAATCAACGTCAAATCATTAGTTATTTCAAATTTAAAGGCTAATATTTGTCCTGAGTGAAAGTTGAAGGTTTCTAACCATCTCTTCTGGTCAGAAAAGTACAATAATTTAGAGCTAGAAAATTCAAAATACATTCATAAAACTTTGAGGGAAATTACGTAAAACAACTTGACGGTATCAGCCGTATCATAATATATATTTTGACAATGACAGCCATGAATGTCCAAGGAAAACTATCATTATATATAACAAAAAAAATGACTACAATAAAATTGATCAATCATTTTATGACCCAGGCCTTAACTCTACATATATAAGTCTGCAGAGGTGCTCTAACTTTTACAGAATTCACTAAACTGCAAATAAAACTAAAATCCTCAGATTTATAGATAACACCTACATCAAGTTCTACAGTTTCACAACATTGCAAAATGTAGTTTATGTATGAGAAAAGTCTATTTTTATGAACTGGTTACTGAACTATATTTATGCATATGGTCTGTATTTTCTAACTTTTACAAGCTCAAAAAGAGTTAATTACAATTCAAAATACATGGCCTATGTGGAATGGAAAGTTGACATATCAGTGGCTCATGGGTCAGGTCTTCAAGTTTCAAAAAAATTGCACTGCATAGAAAACTCAAGGATCTAGGAAACAAGTTTCCATGTGCAAATATTATTCTAACTTTTACACCAAAATTGTATAAAAACAGAGAGTTTCCAAACATTTGCACTGCTCTAATGACAAAATGCAGGGTTATACACAGAGACTGTAAAGTGAGTGACTAATCCGAGTTAAAAACTGAACTCTTGGACACAGCAGTAAAAAGGCTAGACTAACCTCAAATCAATAGCTGTGCTTTGAGAGCAGAAACTCTGGGCTGTAATTGTTTTAAAGGTTGGCGTCTCAGAGCCGCAACACATACAATAAAAAGACGAGGGCAGGAAGGAAGCAATGCTTCTCAACGACCCCCAGTTCAGTATCTGAGGGCCTGCCCTTTAGTTACCTGACCCGCTGCACTTGGCCAGAAGCTTAGCTAAAGGTCAGTGCAATCACCTTTCACTATTCCCCACAATATCTGACACTAGGATCTTTTACTATGGATATACTTCTCTTTCCTTCTCACTGTTTAACCCAACACCTTAATGTCTAACCTGCATGTACTATGAATCTATTTTAAAAATTGGGTAATGATAATGTACTACTTCAGAGGGTAATTAGTAAAACAAGAGTGAAGCACTGTAGCAATGTCGAAAGCTTGTCAATACGTAAAACCAACGTAACAAGCAAAAGATCGATAGCCTAAGCCAGCAGCAATTGCAGGTTCTAATTGTAAAATATTTGCCCTTGTTTTTCCTCTTGCTTTGAAGTCTAAGGCTTGCTCTGCTCTTGTCCTCAGGTGCTGCCCAGGCCTGATTTATGGGGATAGGTTCCAGCGAAGCTACTCTAAATTACATGGCCCTTAAGCCTGAGCAGAGAGACAGAGAGAGGGAGAGAGAATCGCCACTCTAGAGACAGCTAATTGCAAGGACAAATCTTACCGACAGTAGATAAGAAGGTTTCCTCTCTTCCCACACCTGAGAAAAGGGGAAACACATGTAACAGCTTAAGTTGCTCGGATAAATGTGCAATTTGTCAAGGGTGTCCTTGCAGCTGAAATTCTTTGAAAACCTATTTACATTAATATCCCTTCAATAGTAATAACATTAGAAAGTAGCATCAAGCAGTGTTGGTCTTTATAAAGTAAGAAATTCTAATAATAGGCTAAAGATAAATAACTATTTTTCAACGTAGTTGTAGTCAGCAGTGACAGGCAGAAAGCAAAATAGTTCCACTGTATATGTATTAAAGGAAGTGTGGAATATTAGCTCTTCCTGATTTGTATGTTTTGTATATCTAGGAGAGACATGAAGTGTTGAAACTCTTCAGTTAGATCATGTAAGGGATGTAAGGGAGAGTCAGAGGAGGAGGAGGAGGTGACAGTGCCATTTGCCTGGAGGGCACTCGTAAACCTGGAGAGGGAGAGAGAGTGCACCATTCCTCACAGGTGACTGTACCATGTGACTTCAAGAGCTTTAAAAAGCAGGCCAACCTGTCTTGTTGAGGTACAAGTAATCACAAGGCACCAGAGGAGTCAGAGGAGGAGAATATCTGGGCTGTCGGCTCAGCTGCAAATAACCGACAGCCCTACAAAACAAGCCAAGGAGTACTAAGTCTGGAGGCGTCAAACCGACAGACACAAGAAAAGACTTTGCACTAAAACTTAAAGAAGAACGAAGACTTTACTCAGATTTGTCCTGTGCTCACATTGTCAACACAATGAGTTGCAGCAGCATTGCAGGATCTGAGTTCTCTGAGGAAGAGCTGGAGCTTGGCACACTGGGCCACGGCGAGGAAGATGAAAGTCCCAAAGCATCCTTCCAAGACAGCGAGAGTTCAACCAGTAGCCCAAGTGAAGCAGAAGAAGGCCAGACCAAGAAGCGCAATCGTCCCGTCCGTTCAAAGGCTCGACGGATGGCCGCCAACGTCCGGGAGCGGAAACGCATCATGGACTACAACCAGGCCTTCAACGCACTACGTGTTGCTCTCAATCATGACCTAAGTGGCAAACGTCTCTCAAAGATCGCCACCCTGCAGAGGGCCATTAACCGCATCTCAGCTCTGTCAGTGTTCCTGAGCTCAAACCCACCCAGCAAACCCTGTACCCACCGGGAGTGCAACAGGCCCTCTGTAAGTGCAGCTGTCATGGGAGGGTCTCGTGTCGAGCAGACCAGAGTACCGGTTCCTCGTCTGGAGCATCAGAGTTACGTCCCCTGGCATGCATCCATCTCTCACCAGATGCAACAACAACAAGGGCCTCATTTGCACAGGATTCCCGGTGAGCCCCACATTTACTTGGAGAACTCTGGGTCCTCGTGTCCCCCATCACCGCACTACCCTTGTTATCCAACTGAGGGACAGATTTATGGACACTGTGGGAGCCCCCATGACCACCCACCAAGTCCTCTGAGATACCCGCAGGTGGGTGAGGGTTTGGGGTACCAGCCAGCAGTGTGGGCATCCTGCACACAAGGATACATTGATACTTTTGTAGAACCATCTCCAGCTCTGGGGCTCCCCTGGCAGGTGAGCTACCTGCAGGAACCCGAGCACAGCCTTTCTTTGTGCTCTGAAATACTTTAACAGGGTACATCCACCACTGCAAGCCCTGAAGACTGCTAAAAAAAAAAAAAAAAAAAAAAAACACCAGTTGAGTGTTGAGTGATCTCAGGGAGAAGACTGAGGACATATTTTGAGTTTATGCTGTTGCAATCAACCTAGCATTTCTCTTTGCAAATGTTACTGAAAGATATGTACAAAAACGTGCAATGGCATCTAGACTGCAGAATGTTGTAAATATTGCAACATACAATGTGATATTGTAAAGTGTTACAGCTAATATGATACATGTACAAATGTGTTATTATCGTTCAATTGTTATTATTGAAATTATGTTAAATTATCCTTTGTAGTACTTTAAGTTGGTGTAAACACCTACAACTAAATGGGGCCATAAAATTATTTAGTAGACTCATCAACAAAGATGTGTTTTGAACATCAACATAGACACCTAATATGCAACGCTGTTTTTATCACACTTGCAATGTGTTTTCCCTCACAAAAACCACATATATTAAATTGATTTAATGCGCAAACTAACTAAATGTGATTGAGTTTAACCTGATACACATTTGTTAATGTATTTATTTTCTGTGCTTCATAAAAAGTCACAAGAGTTTGTCAAGTTGTAAAGAATTTGTACATAATTTTCTAAACTTAATTAAATGCATCTTAATTAAAAAAAAGTTCAATGTGAAAAATAAACAATTGCTCTTATGCCTTCTTTTGTAATAAAATGTATGTCTCAGTTCTCAGAAATTTCAATCGACACGTGCACAACATTTTTGTGTAAAAACTGTGCAGTGAAGTGAGTGCATGCGTGGCCATGTGAGCATGTCTGTGGGTGTGTGTTTGATTATAGCCTAAGGTCGGCAGCCTCCACCGTACTGCTACTGAGATGACAGAGGTCCTTCACTCGGTTGAAAAATGTCCTTGCAAGTCCATTCTTGTCATTTTTCTGAGAAAAACAGTCAAGGTGCTATTTACACACGGCAAAATAAAAGCAAGGCCCATCAGGACGAAGGACAACACTGTTGGTGTTTTTTCCTTGTGAGCCTAGAATCAATAAGCATTGCAGGGATATGAAAAGTGCACGTACTGCATCTTGTCGAGTGCAAAACACAGTAAGCACTTCTTGACTTGATGCTCTCTGCACAAAAGTATGTTACGTTTATAAACAACTGCAGTTAGATTCAATACTACTAGTGGAAAAAGGTCATCTAGCCTAGGTGCAGAACAAAACACCAAATTTAACCACAACACCTCCTCCCAGTAATAGCACATCACATAAGTCAACAAAAGCTTTCCCTCTCCTGCTGAGCAGCATGTCATGGAAAACAGCCTTAATATTAGACTATAGGACGGAGCCCACCGACAGATTTATGTGGGCTCAGGAAGGAAGAGTGTGCCCCGTCATCACCGCGGTGAAATCCCCTGTTGGGCTGCATTGGCCCGCAGGTGGAATTGGGTGTGGATGAGTTTTTTGAACATGCTGGAGGTCTCCCAACAGAGGCCCAGAGACGCTGCTGAAAAGAGATGGCCCGGGGAGAACTACTGCGGGCTCAGCGGAGAAATAAACGGTGTGGTACAACGACAATTAACAGGCAGGAAGGAAAGGCAACATGGACAAAGAGATGAGTAGAGAGGAGGGGTGGAATAATAGGAAGAGGAGGATGTAAGAAGTGGTGAGAAAACGGAGGAGAGTGACTGTGCTTTGTGGTTCACCTCCACAGACATGAATCACTGGAAAACTTTGACTCACCAGTGAGAGACGAGTGTGACTGGCAGTGCTCAGTGACGGCATGTCTCTTTCTCCTCCCTTTCTGGCATGAACACAGATCCCCTCTTATGACAGTGCCAGTTTATGTACTTGTCTGGGCCCTCACGGGATTTCAGAGTGAAAGTGGGCTGATTGTAAAACAGGGTTTTCCCTCGGTTTGTAGAGGGCTGAGGTGGTGTTGTGGCTTTCTTTAACACTCAACTACAAACTATGCATTAAAACATAGAAAACAGCATAAAGAAACACAGGAAGTGAAGTTAATCAATTTCAGTTTTGCAACTGATAAGCCCCTACTTTTAATTAGGTTATTTCCAGAAAATAAGAAATGTAAGTTTAGAAACACATCCAATATCTGTTAATCAGTCTTCCTTGAAAAAGAGAAGAGAGAGAATTTAACTGAAACATAATGAACAGATGGACTAATATCTAAAACACTCCAAATCCTCCTTTTTTTTTTTAGCTTAGGTGCTTTGCATAGAAGTGAAATTCACATACTGTGCAGATTCTACTGACACTAGATTAATTTTCAAACTTTCATTTGCAAGTTTAGAGATATGTTTTATGTTGACATTTGGTAAACAAGAGGGCATAAACCAGAAATATGTATTAAGTCTTATAGTAAATTTAACAGTGGATTTGGTCTTACAATTGCACATTTTAGTGGCCGCATGCCCAGAAATGTCAGTTTAACCTAAGTTGTGAATACATTTGCTGGAAACAATCAAAACTCCATCGCTTTATCAAGTCTCTCTGGGGTAACTGCTTTTGCAGGCCAACTTTATTCACAATGAATTGTGACTCACCTGAGGATTTACTTCACTCTTCTGACATATGAGCCTGTCGGTGATGTGTCTTTTTTTTTCAGACTGTTCCGCCTCCTTGACATCTCCTGCTGCCAAGCTGATGGAATGAAAACAAGAAAACATGAGAGAAATAATGCCAAGACGCGAGGGTGTGTTTGCGTGATATACGAGAGTGAGTCAGCCTGTGGAGTGAAGATGCATGTTGATGCTCTACAGACCCCCCACCCCCACCTACACCCAAAAAGCACAAACACACGCACATACACAATGCTATGACATCAGTGGTAAAGGTGAAGGTGCCAGAGGACATGATCTGACAGACTTAGTTTGTTCCCATGACAAGCACAAACACATTACACCTGAATTATTACTTTCCGTCTGAGGCACATGAAATTAAACTATACATCTTGATGCTGCAGCTGCTGAGGCTCAAGTTGGAGAAGTATGCTAACTTTAAAAAAAAAAACAAAAAACAACATTTCTACATGAAGGTCAGATCAGAGGAGCAAGGCAAAAATCTACATCAGCAGTATTTTAGTGATTTCCAGCTCAATAGAACTTAGAAATCTATCAGTATGAACCTATGCTACAGTACTGTGCAAAAGTTCTAGTCCAATATTATGTTTGTTAGTTTTGTAAAAATGTAAATTCTAACTCGCTTTTTTAAGGCTGTATACATATTTCCTGTATAATGTTGTTGTATCTGTAGTAAAGAGAATGAGAAATCAATAAGTATGCTCATTTCAACCCTGAAAAAACAACAAAGATAAAAGCGGACTAAGACTTTTGCACAGTCCTGTACATAATAATAATCACAATGCTTCCTCCTTTTTTACTTGTATGCCTGAGCTATTTTTATTTTCTTAGCCCATGTTACACTGCGCATGTTTGTTTAATGCTAGTCCTTGTGCCTGGTTGTCATATTTTTAGCCTGTATGTATCATTGTTTCTTAAAAGCCTAACCAAGGACAAGCTCTGCAAATTAGCTATGGAGATTTATTTTGACCAGGCAAATATAGAGATGAACACATACTGGTGTGAAAAGCTTAATAGTCATCAAAATATCACCTTGGGAAACAACAGCAGATTCTGGATGAAATACATGTAGCTATCGATCTGGAGAACATGTTAACATGATATACAGTACATGCAGGCTAAATACCATTTAGACTAATGTTTCTCAACGCCAGCGGTAAAGCCCCTCCAGGGGGCGTTGGGACAGCATTGGGCAGCGCTTGGAAGGACAAAGCTGAGAGGGGGGTGCTGAGGCACAAATGGGGGGTGTTAGTCAGTGATATTTGTCACAATGTATAAGTATCCATATCGGAAGAAATTTTGTTTGCACTGCTTGTGCTGCCGCTTTCCTACTACCAAGTTATCTCAATGACGAATGTATGTCTCCTGCACCTTCCAACCCACCCACCCCGGTCTTCCGCATTGAGGTCCGTCGCATTACTTACTTACTTACTGCACTGGGGGCATTTGTTCAAAAAAGGTTGAGAACCATTGATTTAGACCATGACTGACTGCATTGATGCATGAAAAATAGTTGTTAACAGTTGGCTTCAATTCCACACTTCAACACCAACTTGACAAGGCACAAAGATAACGAACCAAAAGAAACACCACAGCTCTGTGAGGGTTATACAGAAAGAAAACGCTCAGCCTATTAAATCCTATTGATCTGCTCTGAGATTAACTAGATCGCAAGGTCAGACAGAAATATCCTACTATCCAAATAACAGAACTAAATGTGCTGAAAGGGTTAAAGTTGGTATTTAGTGTGACCTCTGACCCCAGGACAAGAAGGAGCACAAACATTTAGAATCATCTGACAGGTGTTGAATGAAACATGGTATAAAACATCAGAAAATTAATGCATTTAATCTAATATTGTCTAAACAAAAGGGTTAAAGACATGTTAAGTGCAAAGGGGATCATACTAAATACTATCACTTTGGTTTATAGGAGCTGGTTTTTCCCTGAAACGTGTGTTTTTCCTGCTGTACATACTTCACATATATCACATTGTTGGACTAAGGCTATTGCATATGAACTGTATTAATGTACATACATGCAAGAGTCATCAAATGTAAGGAAATGAAGCAAAAAATCAGACCAAAACCAGACATCCAGTGAGAGTACCTTGTCAAGTTTTAAGCCATTTGTTGCTGGTTCCAAACAGTGGGAGCTGTAATTGTAAAAGCGTATTTTATTTTGCTTTTTTTCTTCTTTTTTTATGCATTAAATTAATAAACTAAAAATAACTAAATTACACTACAGACCGAAAGGACCTTTTTCTAGTTCAGATGAAACCTTTGCACTACAGTTGCAGAAAAAACTAGAAAAGCACTCTGGGAGTGCAGACCTCCGCCAAGGCAGGTCAGCCCCCCGCCCCACACCACAAAAACTTAATCATTTGTTTGTTCCTTGTCCCAATATCAAGATTTCCTGAAAATTTGATCAAAATATACCCCCCAATCACCACCAAAATTTAATCATTTGTTCCTTGTGCCAGTATCAATTTTATCAAAATCCTTCCATAACTTTTTGAGTTATCTTGCTAACAAACAAACAAGCAAGCAAACAAACAAACAAACAAACAAACAAACAAACAAACAAACAGCAGAGGTAATTATTAGACCACCCCTTGTTTTCTT
>JAPQRP010000008.1:13911843-13922070 GCA_037367295.1 Apogon hyalosoma | reverse complement strand
AGAATAGAATAGAATAGAATAGAATAGAATAGAATAGAATAGAATAGAATAGAACCACAGTTTTGTTGTCATTGTCCAGTAAAGAACAGTGAGATGCAGTTTAGCAGCAACACTCTTCTATACAATAAATATAAAACATTTATATGAAAACAAACTTAGAACACATATAGCATACAAATAAAGTGTCAATGGTCTGAATTATACAACAATAGTGCAATAAAACTGCAATTATATGATGATCAACCAGTCAAATGTACAATTAAAGTAAATTCAGGTAAATTTCACCAAACCGAGATAAGAGTTTTCTTACCTTATCAGTTCTCAATTTGTGCTCCTTGGACCTACTATGTGCATTTGAAGGAACTGAAACATCCTTCAAAATGGTGTGTCGAGATTGATTTCCAGGTCACAGTTGAACCAGGAGGTGAAAAATAAAGAACTGAGAAAAGTCTTACGGCTCCTCTTGAAAGAATAGACCATGAAATCAACAGAACTATTCAATTTATGGATCTATTCAGTAGTATTTTACATGAAGGAAAAAAAACTCTTTCTTTCAGTTGGTACATTGTTGTGTTTTTTTAATCTTTGTTAAATCTAGTGTTTCAGTTTGGTTTTTCATTACAGTTTAATTTTACAAATGAATACGGACTTTTAGTTTAATTCTATTTAGATGAATTAATGAGCTTTAGTTTTTCAGGTATTTCAACAATAGCCTGGATTTATAAAAAACTGACAGAGGTTGGATATCAAATACCATCGATGATTTATGAGACCATTATTTATTAAAAGGCCTCATACTGTGCAAAATCATCGTATTCTAATTGAGAGAAATTTCAGGAAAGTTTATTTTACAGTAACATATTGGTTTACCATGTATTTAGTTTTCATAATTTTTAAAAGTGAACAAAAAATGTAAACATTATTAGATTCATTAACATTTAACCTTTTGTTTTCCTTGTAGATACTCATGGAATATAATGATAACAATAATATAATAATATAATGATAAATAATAATACCAATACTGCTATTACTAATAATAATAGCAGCAATAATAATAAGAAAATTAAAATATTTTATCAATTTTATGGATATTTTTAGGGATAATATGCTTTGAGAATCACTTTTATCTTCACTAAGGAGAGTTTTTCCCCTTAACCCATCTGCCGGGTCACATCGAGCCATAACAGGATTATTTAACTAATTATCACTGTACCATGCACCTTATTACGCACGAAATTCTGCAGATATATGTACATCCAAGTGCTACCCCTCTTGAGTTTACTTTTTTAATATACATATATATCTTCTGGGCTATGTGTATAATTACTACTCACTTATAATTACTACGATTGGCTGCAGGTACAAAAATTAATTTCACTGTGCAATGTATTATGGATACCTATGCATGTAACAAATAAAACCTTATAAACTCTTACCTTATCTGTCTCTTAATTCTATTTATTATATTAATTCTATTCAATGCCTCAGTATTTCTTCAGTAGGACCAGCCCTTTGCATAAAAGAGCCATTAGTAACACAACCTCAGATAATTAGAAAGCCTTAAAATGATAAAGTGACTGATGAGAAAACCGGATTATCTCAGCAGGGTCACCATTTAAAAAGAGAAACCCACATGAAAAACACTTGAGTGTGTTTTAAAAATCTGACACTTTTTAGTGCTGAATATTTCTAAGTTTTAATTACTAAAGTGATTTTAAAAGATCTATTAATGTAATCGAATGCTCTTTATTCCCCTGCAGCTCTGTGCCTGCAACTTACTGTGGAAATACTGCATAAAAACACTACTTGACTTCTACCTTCATGAAAGGTACAAAAAAACGCCAATTAAAAGTGAAAGAAAGCCTGACTGTAACGACGCTCAGGCTGACATTTCATCTCCTGCAGTTCGAAAAAAGAACAAAAACAAGGCAGATCTGATCTTTGGTCTGAGGTGAATGTAATTGCACATCTCGTCCTCTGTCCTTTTGTACCAGGATGAATTTTCTCTATTTAGATAATGTATGTAAAGTATGAAAATGTCTAAAAAATCTTCCTCCGTAAGCATAACAAGTCATTTGCAATTTAAAGCAACTGAATCTCATTTGTCGGAGAAGTATTTTGCTTCTCTTAAACGTCCATGCGTGGGTTGACAATACGAACTGCATGAGTAAATGTACCTATGTTAATTATTTTTAGCTGCATAAAGTCGCTGTGTTCTTTCTTTTTATTTGAATTTCTCATTATTTCTGAGCTTCATCTGTTTATAGACCAGGAGACGGCCTTCGCTTTACATTTTTTTAATCCAATCTGTTGCCGTTTGTGTGTTAATTGCCTATAGAGCAGGTGTTTTCCTTGTACACTTTTAAATTAACCTGATTACAGTCGGCTGCACCAAATTAAACTGTTTATTTTGCCAAACTTCTACTTCAGTGCATCTTGAGGATCTGTTTATAGATCTCTCTCACAGCCGACATGTTGACTTGTCAAACACAGGTGCGCTCCAACATGATGAATAGCTCCGATCCATTCAGGTGTGCCACTTCCAAGGTTCTGTTATTGTCGAGCTGTCGGCCATGGTTTACTGCACAACTTACGTGGAACCGAGCCGTCGTTATTGTTATTAATTACATACATCTGGGGCTTTTCTCTGCAGTGACAGTTTCAGCGTCTGTCATAGCAGGGGCAGAAAAACTGAATATTTTTTTGATCCCATCAGGGATGATTAGTTTGAAGCTGCTTGTTCTACACACAGTACAGTAAAACAAACAACCAAAGCAGCACTGCAAAAACAGCATCACTAGAAATAAGCTAAATATGCTTAAATATTGTCTTGTATTGGGAAAAAACTATCAATAGTAAAATGAAATGAAATGGGCTTTTAAACTAAATAAAAGCTCATAATTTATTCCTATAACAAGCTATGAAAACACAATTATTTAATGCTGACTTAAACAAACAAGTTGTTCAAGAGGTTTTACACTTAAATTAATAAACTATTTTCTTGCTCTGTGGCTGATGTCCAGACTGATCTCATGAAATTGCATCATGTGTCACGCTAGTTCTTATGGCATTTGGCTAGGGTTAGGGTTATGACTATACATATGCATTTTCATCCTTTCGCGTGTTATTCAACGCCATTTGATCGCATGTCAGTGTACGCAAAGATCTCCAGTTTACATATCAGTAACCACTAACTCCAACCCTAACCCCAACCCTAAACCTAAATCTAAACCTTACTGCTAATTGCGTGGTATTTTATGTGGCGTGAACATACACATGGAAAGCTTATAATGCATACAGATAACACACCAATTAAAAGTAGTGCGTTATCTGTACGCAATTCATGATATCACATTGCTGATGTCACACTTTTAGAAACAATATGTTAAAACTCAAACAATACTCATACATCATAAACCATAAGAAGCAGAAAAAGAATCATAAATTCAGCCTGATTGTGCTCATTATCTTTATATCATAATCTGTTCATCCATTTATGGCCAAATATGTAAATATGAGGATTCACAACAACCTTGACCTTTGACCTTCGACCACCAAAATCCAATTATTCCATCTTAGGGTCCAAGTGAAAGTTTGTACCAAATAAGAAAAATGTCCCTCAGTTGGTCTTGATGTGTGAGGTTCTTAAGAATGAAGAGACATTATGTCACAATCACTGTGACCTTTGACCTTTGGCCAAAATCCAATCAGTTCATTTTTGAGTCCAAGTAAAAAAATCTGCAGAAATTCCCTCAAGGGTATATGTGAGATGTTGTGTTCATAAGAATGGACAGACACGATGCCACAGTGACCTTTGCCCTTTGACCACCAAAATGAAGTAAATATTTGAATCTCTGTACAGAAAAAGGAGGCAGTTTGTGGTTTTACTGTGGCTGTTTTCTGTCTAAAAACAGAGCTAACTGCTTTAATGTAAACTATCAGCTGACGCAGGATGTGAAGATTACTGTGTAAGACACAGCGTTAGTTTGAGCGACTGTCAAAATCAGCATCTATGAATTTTAGTTTGAAGAAAAAAACCTGATAAAACCATAATACAGATGTGTGGAAGCAATGAGCTTTATACTTTATTCAGTGAGTGATACAGTCTGTGGACATGTTGATTCGTTGGTAGTTTTGGTAATAGTGACTGCATTCTGTATCTTTATTTAGCCCTGCTGATGATAGTTTGGTGTATAAATATTACATAAAATTCCAGATCAAATGTTACCACCTTCTTATAGAAACGCACTGTTGACAAATCTGAAAACACATAAAACCCTTCCAACACAATGTTAATGAACACTAACTCCTAATGTGTAAAACTGAACGCTGTACATGATTTGTGTGAATTTTCCACTCGTTGTAGGTTGTTACAGGTAAAATCTAAGTGGATATTACCTGGAACATCTTTTTAAATAACAAGTAGATATATTTTTTTTTAAATAAGATACTTTTCTTTTTAGAAAAAAGGATTCATTATTTTTTCAGTGTAGACATGATAATTGGAAATACATTCAATCTGCAAAAATCCAAATGTCTGAAAACACCAATGGAGCATTTTGAAGTTGAAAATGGATGAATGAATGTAAAATGTAATGACACCCTGACAGAGAAATTCAACCTGCAAGGACATGAACAGAAGTAGACAAAATATGTAACTGAATATGGAACATTTACGTGTTACAAGAGACTCTAAACCTCTGGTGCCTTTAGCGCAGATCTGAACAGTGCGTTTTATGCCGTTTCTATCTTTCAACAAAGCAGGCGAAGGCACTAATGTTGTTTCCCAGTGCCGCGGGTCATTTTTTAGGCAGATTAACTCCCACATGATTCAGTTAACTTTTGAGTTAACATCACATGAAGAGATTTTACCGTCACTTGTTTCAATGCGGAATCACTGCACCTTTACTCAATAACAAGGCAACGTTTTCTCCCGTCTCTTAACGGTGAAGCCCTGTTCTACAATATTTAACGTTCGACATTTAACACTTGAAATGGAAAGGTCTGCCTGTTTCAACGCTTGACTTTTTGCCTCTGTTGTTCTGTAATTGCCTTTGAAAATGTGCAGCAGAACTAATACGCTTTGCTCACTGGGTTCTATTGAAATGTCACATTGTTTTATTGAAAGAGAGCGAGTCTGCTGGTCAATGATCCTGAAAGAAGATTTTGATGAACTGACAGTTAAAACGTAGCTTTAAGCTTTTTCAGTAGACTGAGGATTTACATCAGAAAAAGAAGTACAAAAAGAAGAGACACAGAAAGCACAGGATTTAGATCAGGGGTGTGAAACATACAGCCCATGGGCCAAAACCGGCCTGCCAAAGGGTCCATTCCATCCATCCATCCATCCATCCATCCACCCACCACCCACCAATCCATCCATCCATCCATTTTCATCAAACTAACCTATAAATGACAACTTCAAATTTTTCTTTGTTTCAGTGTAAAAAGTAATTTTTTTAAAAAAATGTGAATAATCTGAACAAATATGAACAACCTGAAATGTCTTAAAAGAAGTAAGTGCAATTTTATGCCTGTTACTAAATGTTTTGTGTATTTGTAGTGATCGATAAGTTGTAATGCACATTGTTCATCTTATCATAAGGATATAAACACTATCTTTAATACAATTTTACTTTTTGCACTCTAAAACATGAAGCAATCTTTTTTTCACTCTAAAACATAAAGTAAAGTTTGGAGTTGACATAATGTATAGATTTTAATGTTATTATTTTACTGGTTGACCCACTTGAGGTCACATTGGGCTGAATGTGGCCCCTGAACTAAAATGAGTTTGACAGCCCTGATCCAGATACATTTATAGTTTTATTTACACTCATAAGATAAAAACATGAATGTCTTCTAATACAGACTGTCATCATGTTCAATAAGCAAACAAGAATAAAATAGCACAACTCCTCCTTACAATTAAAGTTGCTTGTGACCATTATACTGTTTCCAAGCCTTGGCTGACAATTAAGCAGGAAAGTAATTATAAGACTGGAAAGTTACCTGAGAAATAAAAGCCACAGAGCTAATTACCCTCACAACCCCTGAATAGTGAGAAAAACAGTGAAAAACATTTGATAGGGCTATTTTAGAAAACGTTCATTTAATCATAAACCTGTGGATGACTTTGCTGACCTGTTTTGAGCCTCAATTACTAAGTTTTGCGGCGCTGACAACAAATTAAAGTTCAACCTACACTTTGAATATGAAATGATCATGGTAATTTTATAAAGTGACCTCCCTTACCTTGTTATTGTCATGAATATGGGTTATAATCTGAATAAGAACGCAAGATTTTAATTTGCTACAGCCTCTTTGTTTTGAAAATGAACAAAAATGTCACACAATAATTAAGTCAGCACAGTTCGGTGAAGGATGTAGGGTTAAAGGCTTTGTATCCTTTGTATTTTCAAGATGTAAACCGACATGCATTGCATGACTTTTCAACAATTTCAGTGTTGGAGTAAACTCATAAGAGTTTGATGGAACCGAGGCTCTATCTTATTCTGAAAGCTCAGTCCAAGTCAGAAGTCACTCTTTTTCTGACAAAAGTCAACCTGTTTCAAGTTATTGTAAGTTTTTAGTTGTTAACAACAGGAAGCAGCAAATATTATAAATTTATCACCTGATGCAAATTTTAGGTTTAACCCTTAAAGACCTAAAATCCTCAATTTATCCTCTGCATTTAGCATTTTTTAAAATTAAAATTATGCATTTTTCTATATTTAATTTACCAGTCATGTGATTATTATTATTATTATTATTTTATTATTATTATTTTTTTTTTTTTTTACGGTAGAATCACCCCTTACAGTACCTTAACTTTAACCTTAAACCTAGAAATATTTTTGTGAAATTTGAAATCTTTCATAAGTGGTTTTAATCAGTATTTTTCAGTGAAAATCAGGGATTTCCCATATTTAATTTACTGATCATGTAGATGTTCATAAAAGCTCAGAGCAAATTCAAGGTTAGGCTATTTTATCAGAGAAAAAAATACTTTTCAGCTAAATTCATCATAAAATGAACATAAAACTGGTCTCCAACCACTATCATTTGTCAAACTACATGGGTTTTACTGGTGAATCAATGTTGTGGGAGATGACTGTGTTTTCACATTCACTACAGAGCCTCTAAACATCCAGATGGGTCACATCTGATGACCACGAAAATATGACCAACTGCATTTTACCTCAGTTATTTGTATGTATTGATAGGATTAGTGGTTCATAAGTAATGAAACACTTTTGATCAGTTGATGCTTTTGGACACTAGCATCTGTTTAGGTCTGTGAGGCTCATAAATGTAGTAGCAGAATCTTGTTAATGCTGCAGGGGATGATTTGGAGTTAATAACACAAACTGAATATGAATGACATAAACTCTTATTTTTATTCAGTAAAACCTTATATCTGATTTATGCAAATGTCAAACACTTCAGTCTTTAAAATAGAGGCTTAGCAGTCTTGTCGTGTATGTTAAAGGTTAAAAATCAACTCACCTTGTAATCCCAGTGGAGAAATTCAGTCTGCATTTTACCTATAATCCAAAGCACCTAGCATTAGCATTAACTCATGGCCCATGGAGCCATCCCTCTCAACTTTTCTAGCCTTAAGAAATATTTAAAATAATCTTCAAATTGTATTTGGAGAAAAACCAAACCTGGGCAGGCTTTTAATTAAACCCAGTTTCTTCAGGTACCGGAAACAATGTCCCATCTGTGTTGCCATAGTAACATGATGTGACGCTTGTAGCAATATGCATGTCCTATATATCCACATAATCAAAAGAACGTCGGTGAAAAGCCCAACCAAAGCAGTTTTCAAACAACAGAACACAACTCAAATGATAAGCACTTCAATGGATAACTATTTAAAGCAAGCAAACAGTCTGAGGATAGTTTATGTCATGAATAGCTAATTTAATAAAATAACAGACCAATGAGACAAACTTCGCAGTGCTAAAACTATGTAGATCCAACAGTACAAGTATTATTTTTTTTAAATAAAACTCAAAGACACTGAACAAGACAAAGAAGAGAGAAAAAAAAAGATCCAATTATGAATAAATTATTACTTTGTCGTAACTTTGCTGTTTTCTGATCATAACTTCATTTTATATGAATGAAGTTTCTGCTACTGGCTAATTAATTGTCTTGTGTTTGAAATATTTCCCACTGGAAACAAATTACCCCATATTTTACTGGTTTTAATAAAAGTGAAATTCTCTATAAAACACCCTTTCTGGTTTGGTGTTATCTTACATCAGAACTATTTTATAGTGAATTAAACTAAATCAAGTCAGTGTCATGATGTATAATATTAATGATTCTCTTGCAGTTTCACCATTTCACATTTTCAGATGTGTGTTCTATATGTCATTTAATTGACATGAATAAATACCTAATGTACATTTTATAAAACCTCATTTAAGTTCCTTTAAACAGTTCTGATTTTCTCCCTCTTATCCAGTTCTGTTTGTATGTTCAGTCTAAAACCTCCTACACAACTTGTTCTTAATGACAAACAGAGAATAAGTGGTTCATTAATACAAGGGCAATTTACTGTGTTATCAGGCGGCGCAAGCTTCATCTTCCTTAAAATAGAACATTAACTCATGACAGCTAAGTGACACGATTTGATAAATGTGTGAAGAGGGAGTTTGTTTCTGAAACACGGTAAGATGGGCCAGTGTGACGAAGGATAACGGACACACTGGGAAAAGCCGGAAAAGTATCAGAAGCACAAACAAGATAATAGATTGATCAGTGAATAATCGAATTGATACCGTAGTGATTATGAACAATTAGACACAGATAGTTAAACATTTTATTGTGCATTACAGTAGGCTCTAAAATAAACTGGAAATGAGGGCTTCTGAATCTGTTTTAGGTACTTTTTTCTTTTGCACCTAATGTACTTTTATCACGAAGCGTGTCCTGGTTTTATCTGAACTTGCTGTTTGTTTTTATGTTGGTTTTACTATTTATGTTTCATTATATCAATTTGAGATTTATCAGTGTTTTTTAAAAGGCTTTGTTTGATAAGTAGCCTATAAATAAATATTATTATTACTATTATTATTATTATTATTATTATTATTATTAGTAGTAGTAGTAGTAGTAGTAGCAGTAGTAACAGTAGTAGTAATAGTAGTAGCAGTAGTAGTAATAATAACAGTAGTAGCAGTAGTAGTAGTAGTAGTAGTAGTAGTAGTAATAGTAGTAGCAGTAGTAGTAGTAGTAGTACTGGTAGTATATTAATCCCAGGTAATAGATAAAAGGGACACCCTGATAGGACCGGTCTGTGGGAATAAAAATGATCCACAGCCATGGCCTTTACACTTTTACAACCTCAATAAAACTACTAATACCACACTCTAAAAATACAGAGTTATTAAACATAAGAAATGGCTGCACTAGTTTCTCGAATCATAAAGGATGGGTAAGTATTAAAATAAAAACATTCACCCACAACATCACCAAAACTTTTCATCTAATGGTGGAAAACATCCGATTTTGACTAAATCAGACATTCTGATTTATGTGAACATGTGAAAAACCCACTAATTTTAATATCTTTCACCAATGCCTTTTATTGTTTGTTCACAATATGAAGATAAATGGTGCTAAACGGGTCAAATTTAGCTGGTGATGCAAAAATGCACAATGAAGAATAAACCTAAGTACCAGAGTCCATCAGCTTGGGTCTAAATGTTTTTATTCACCGTCACTTGTTCTTATTTCTTGTTTAAAACCAACAATAATCATGATCATGTTTGGGTTGAATTCCTTTGGTACCTGTTTTCTATTTCACAAATATCTGGATGAAATCGTTCACCATTATATTCATCACAACAAACAAAGTGGAGAAAAAAATAAAGTTGTGAGTGAAGTAAATGAATTTTCAGCAGCATTCTACAACCCATTTGAGATCCAAATTTATAGAGTGAAAATGTCATGATATGCTGCTGATGGATTGTTGCTGTTGAATTGTTAGAGAAATTTCCATCAAGTAAGGTATTTTCCTCAGTGAAACACCTCATCTGGAGTTATAGTAGTCCCAAGACATAAACATCCATCCATCCATTTTCTTCTGATTATCCAGGGCCGGGTTGCGGGGGCAATAGTCTGAGCAGGAATGCCCAGACTTCCCTCCTCCCAGACACCTCCTCTAGCTCTTCCGGGGGGATCCTGAGGTGTTCCCAGGCCAGCCAA
>JAPQRP010000008.1:13829099-13847112 GCA_037367295.1 Apogon hyalosoma | reverse complement strand
CCCCCCCTCCTCCTTCCTCCTCCCCCTCCTCCCCCATCACCTCCTCACACCACACACACATAGACACACACTCGCTTGTGCTTTATATCGCCGTGCCAGCCTTTCAGAGCGACGGAGAGGCTGCCGAGAGAAGCGAGAGGAGAGGGAGAGAGAGGAGGACCGCTTATATAACAGCAGCACTGGGAAATGCTGGGATCTGAGCTGCTCTTCACTGGACAATAAGCGGGAAAACACAGATCTTAACGGCCATAAACTGAAAAGTGATCGCACGATAAGAGGATGCCGTGCGTAACACTCCTGCGCTGAAGGTAAGCCGCATATTAAAACATCCTCTACTGTAAATGGAGGAAGCACAGTGAGAGGGCTTTTTTAAGATGGAAGACCTCGGTTTCTTAAATAGGTGATGCGTGTTTACTCTCGCTGTTTATTCCCTTAAACCTCCCATCCATCCGTGTTGATAAACCCACTAAACAACAGGCAGGTGTTTGGCAAATTGCATTGTGATTTTTGCGCAACGCTCAAGTCATTTTACGCGTAAATATTTGGAGTTCAACATAACTTGGGCACTCGGACTGATCATTGTGCAAACTGTTGCTTCTATCCTCGGGAGCACCGCACCCCTACTTTTTGGGGAGGGGGCTGTGGTAGTGGTGGTGGTGGTGGTGGTAGGTGTGGGAGCTGTACACTGTGTCTGTTCTGTTTCCAAAGAAATAACATAAGAGGCCTGAAATGAAAAGTAGAGCTGAAGGGCATGACGGTGCGTGATGCCAACGAGGTATCAGTGGATCATCTGAAGTGAAAGAACAGGCATCTGTGGACTTAAGGGGGGGGCAGTGTGACACAAACTCAGGTAGAAAACCCCTTAAGACCAGGTTAAGAATCCACTTCACTGCTCTTATCTTCAGTTCCAGTATCAAGATTCAGAGCAGCAGAAAAACTGCAACTGTTTTAGATCATCTTTTCCTCTGTGTCACATTCAGCCGCACTGATCTACTCATCTTTGTAGGTTTTTTTTTTTTTTACTCATCACTTGTTCATCTCTCCACAGATGAGGACAGGAATATTCTGTATACTGCTATGATGATAATCCCCATTTCATAAGCGCCCATAATGCGCTCTCCAGACAGTTCTTTATCACATGATGTCATTTGACTCTGATAACTGAGTCTTAGATTTGTTTTAAGCTGCCAGATATTGCCAGTGTTAGAATTAATATTATCTGACACCGGCAATGTTTAAAAAGAATCCGTGGATTGAAAGGCAATCTATTTTGTGAGCCACGTTATTAAAGGTTGGTGGTTTTATTGGAGAGCATTCAATTCCCAATTTTACAATACATTTCCCCACTAAATTACAAGGAACTGCAGAACACACAATTTTGGCTAAATACAAATGACTGGAATGAAAGCAATGAAGCAGCCGACACAGAGGGATGTGTTGCAAGATGCTGCAAGACAGAAACAAGCCCATATGTCAACACGAGCTGTGCGTCTAATCCCCCAGGCGTATACCCCTTTTCTCTTTGATAGTGCTCACACATTGAGAAATACTGTTTTAAATCCAGCTGCCTGTGTTTTTTTGTGCCTCAGCTTTTCCTGAAGGATCATCCTGGATTCAGTGACCACATCCTTGGATATTAAACCCCCTTCTGGAGGAGGAGTTGTGGCAATGAAGCGCAAAGCCTACAGTCTACGCAGGGTTCTTCTCAAAATGCTCTGGCTGTTTCTGAGATTATGAAGCTCTGAGTTGATCCATCTCCTCGTTCCTCCTCGTCAGTGAAATGGCCTTCCACTGAGGTTGGAGGCGGTAAACGTTGTGGGGATGGTGATGGTCCTCTACAAACTGCACTGCCTCCTGAAGCGGGCCCAGATGTTGCTGCTCTGCCTGGGAATCGCCTATCTGATGGCAGGCAGCATCCTGCTTCTGCAGCGCTCCAGCATTCGAGTAACGCAGCCAAACCTCGCCAGCCTGCCGCCTCTGCTGTCTCTCGCAGCGCCGCCCACCGCCTTCAGGACCGCCGGCCTGGGTGTGAGGGCACGCTCCAGATGGGCCGCCGCTCAGGCTCAGGCTGCGTCTGGAGGGGGGGCCAAGGCGGGGCGACACTGGCCGGCGTCCCGGAGCCTCGGGGTCCAACACTTGCATCGGCGCTGGTTTCATAGTCTCCTGCCTGAAGGTCCAGAGCAGAAAGCTTCAGTACACAGGAACGGCAGACACAAAGGTAACTACTGAGGCCGGGCCGCTCAGTTCACTCACTTTAAGCAACTAAGACATAAGGCAGACGAGGGAAGGTAAACGAGATGGAGAATAAAGACCCAGAATATGAGTCTACAAGCATAGGCATACATCAGGCTTCCCGTACGTCCTGAAAAACCTGGAAATCCTGGAAAATGACTGACCAATTTTCCAGTCATAGAAAACATTTTGAAGATGAGAAAAAAAGATCAAATATCCTGGAAACTGTTAAGTTATCCTGGAAAATTATTTATCCTCCCCCTGCCTTGTGACCTTGTGTGCCTAAACTGAGATGAAACAAAGGAAATTGCTTTTTAGTGATTTATTAAAAATATATAAATATTTTTGGAGGAAGTGCAGGAGAGAAAGTAAAAGAGAAGAGGAAGCTGAGTTGGGAATGACCCAGGTGAACATTGTAAAACATTGTAACTCCAGTTTGTCAGGCTAATGAAGTGCTACGCTGTGATCTGTGGGTGTGTTTGCATTATTTTATGATACATTTGTCATAATTACTTTTCATAGATAAATTATAGCCATAGAGTGCATCAAATGTCTGAAACATAGAAACCGTCTGGGTAAATGCAAGTTACAACGGTATAAAAGAACACTTCAAAGAATTAGGGGGACAAGGGAATGGATTAGTGTATGACAGGATAACTTGTCTCTGTAGCGGCTGAAAATGTCCTGGAAAAGTACTGGAAAATAACTTCAGGGAAAGAGTGGGAACCCTGATAAATGACACACTATTGACGGTTTCTTTGAGTGTCGTACACTACATGACATATGATAAATTGTGACACACACTTCCACAAATCCCAGAAAAACACATTTTACAACCCATCAACATACGGTGTCTTCTGTCTCAGCCGCCAAACATCTATTTGCAGAGCAATCGTCTCTACAGTAAAAGTCAACTCATCAGCATCAGACAAACATGTAATTCAAGATCGTTCACTCGGAACTTTTTTAAGCACAAAGGGAAATGGAATGAAAAATTTAATTCATCCACAACAACAGAAACATCATAAAGAACACACAGATGATGCTCCTCAGGAATGTCCATATGAAAGTATGAGGTTTAAATGGAGAAAACAAAGACCCACAAGCCCAGACAAAGATCAAACTAATAAAATAAACTCAAGCATAACCTAAAAGAAACTCATCAAATCTACAAAATGTTTATTCCTTTTGATACTACAGGAATACATGATAAATTGACATTACGGTGCAAATTAATTGGATTACAAATGGAGTAAGTTTACATTTCAAATCATTTCGATTTTTCAAGCTTATATTTTAGTAACTGGTATAGTCTGTTGAAAATAGGTACAGATGATGACATATCTATAGTTTTAGTATTTAAAAAATTGTACATGTAATTGTTTTTTTTTTACAGGAACTTCTACATATACTAGGTTTAGAGCTTCAACAATCACTTGAGAAATAGATTAAAGTTTTCAACTATCAAGTTAATTGGCAACTCTCTTAAGCTGATTGGTTTGAGTGATTTTTTAATAATAAAATTGTCAAAATTCTCTGATTTTCACATCTGAGCCTTTAATTATTTTGGGTTTACATGACTGAAAATTGAATATATTTGTGTTCTGGACTAAATATGACATTTCATGATGTCATTCTGAGTTTTTGGAAAAACTTTTTCATCATTATTTGACATTTTACACACCAAACAATTGATCAAATATTTGAGAAGATAATGGGCAGATTAAGAATGAAAATAATTAGTTGCACCTTTAAAAACATGATATAAACATGGACAAAACTAATCTCTGTGATGATGAATTATCTCCAGAGACATTTCTTAAACTTCAGATACATTCACTCAGAATCTTCTCGCATCATTGTGCAAAAATCTGGGTTTATTGACTCTCCTCATCTGTCGGTGAAAAGTTTAGACAATTTATTTTTGAGCTGCAGGCAAGAAATGTTCAATTATACCCATAATTAATAATACACACAGCTTTGGAAATAAGTCTTAAACCAGCTGTGAAATCCAGAACATTTACATTCTGACCTGTTGATATTCTGCTCCAAGGATATTTACTGTTTGTGTCTTGTCAGTAAGAAACATGCTTAACTCATATGTTAAAAGAGGTCATTTGTGTTTTGTTTTCATTATTTCTTTATGATATTTCTACAACATTAAACGTGTTTTGCATCACATTTCTGCAAGAAAACACTGATGGTTTCACAAGTCACATTTATGACGAATGCTGACTGTTCATGACTCAAAATGAGGTGGTTCCATCGTTTAACAAGTACAAATAACTATATAATTAACAGAGTAAAAGTAATATAATGACAAGTTTTGCTCTTCTTTCGTCAGACATGTGAGCAAAATTCAAGAAAATATGTCATGTATTGTATTTGCAGATATACGTCCTTCCCACAGTTTAGACACAGCACCGTTGTTCAGAATAAAGAAAGGTGTAGTAAAACATTCGTTAAAGCACGAGTTTAAAACCCTCCTACAAATACCAGCAATGAAGCGTTTGTGTTTGGTAGAAAAATAACACTGAGCAAGTACAGGGGGAAAAAAATCAGGCGTCAAAAAAGTTTGTCAATTATTTCCCAAGCTGCACATATAAAAATATGCAAATATATTCAGCATTAAGTGGTTTGAAGATTAGATTTTAAGATTTAACTATATACCATTGTGTTCTCTCACAGTTCTTGCATAATCATATTATTTGAGATAGTTATGATAACCTTATTGATCATCTCTATTCATCTGATACAAAAGCAGATGGTTAGACTGACAGAAATTACATATTTTACCACTATTTCTCATCTTGGTTTCCATTGTTTGATTGTTGATTGTGTCCCATTTGTCTTCTGTTATAATGAAATATTGATCCACTTGCTTATATATCATGGAAAATGCACTTATTACTGAAATGGAAATGTTAGGTACAACTGAAGATAAAGTGGTGGCCATTATTATTATGATATACTGTACATTTATTATGATATATATTGTGATATGTTTTATTTAATTTTTCTTTTGTTTTTGGGTTTCAATATGTGACATTTACATATGTCTCATTTCTTTTTGTTGTTTCAATTAATTTTACTCATTTAATTAGAATTCAATAATTATAATAAAATATGCTATGTTCTGTTTAACCCATAAAGACCCAGTGCTACTTTTGTGGCAGTTCCCAAATACAGTTTTTCTCTCTATTTAACCTTTCTTAAGTGATTTATCACCATTTTTTTTATAATATTATCCTCTTTATTTTGAATTTTTCAGTGTAAATCGTGTATTTTCCTATATTTAATTCAAACACCATATAGATGTTCATGAACACTCAGACTAAATTCAAAGGTTATTGCATCAAAACAGAGAAAACTGGACAAAAAGGACTTTTTTCCCAGCAAAATGTCAATAACTGAATGTAAAAACAAGTGTCTCCAAACAGTCATTGGTCCAACTCTATGGGTTTTACTGGTGAATCAATGTTGTAGAAGATGACAGTGTTTCCACAGTAACCACAGAGCCTCTGAACATCCAAACGGGTCATATCTGATGACCATGAAAAGATGACAAACTGCATTTTACACCAATTATTTACACATATTGATAGGATTAGTGGATCAACAGGTATTAAATATTTTAGATCAGCAGATGGTTTTGGTCATTGGTGAAGGTTTGGGTCATTACAGGTTAAAACCATTACTGCCTCCACTTTGAAGAACCCAAACTCAGCTTTATATTTCAACAAAACAATGATTTATCCAACAAGATACTGATACGAACTGATATTTTCCTCATATCATCCACAAACTAATGTGAAGTCAGACATACAAAGTTAACATTAAGTGACATAAAAAGTACAAAAATGTCAAAACTGACTTTCAGTTTGCCTGTTTTACACTGAACCTCTCTCACTCTACTGTCACTAAATCCAATATACACTATACGGACAAAAGTGTTGGGACATTCAGCCATTTCTTTTCTAACAGGGGTCTGGACTCCAAAACAATGATATATTTAGTTTAGCTTAGTTTCGTTTATTTCGAATATGCAACAAAACACAATAAACCAACTGAAAACAAAACAAACAAGAAACAAAAACATATACATGAAAGCAAAACATCACTTCATTTGCATATTTGAAAAGGAGTGGGAGGATGTAGAACTTATTTAATTCCACCCCTTCTCCACAAAACAGTCTATAGTTTAGCGTCCTATCAACATAATATATGAAAAATGAAGTCCCTTGGATCAGTTAACCTCACTTATCATCTTCACATACACACACACCTATACTGACATACAGAGAAAATAAAATAAATAAATAAATGTCATAATATAGTTTTATATAGTGAGAAATATCATTGCGTTGCATTGGTTAGTTTTCTTTAAATTGTTATCTTTGCTTCCAGAATGCCTCAGAGATGGTTTTTGCTTTTTTTTTAATTTTAAATTTAAATCTAAATTTCTAAAATATTTTCCGTGTTCTGATTGTAAATAATAATTTTCTGCCGCGACTAACCATCTACTTTCTTCACATTGTTTTGTTTATATCTTAAATCTGGATCTTACAGCTGTAGCCGTGATGTGTCCCAATATTTGAGTCCATATAGGTTATAAACATCAATATTTCCTTGAAGTTTAATGGGACATTTTTCTTCCTAAGTGAGATGTTTCCAAACAGACTACTGCTGCGCATCCCGATGTGGTTTATTAAATGCCCTTGTACTGTATGTTTGTATCTGCAGCGTTGGAGTTAGATATCATTGAAAACTCTGTGAGAAGCTGCCTCGGTTTAACTCTATCTCCTCATCTAAGACAAAGCAGTGGAAGGTAGGATGTGGAGATAGAAACATCCCGGTGAAGGTGCAGTGGTTTTCCTTGTGAATAAAAAATGAAGGAGCAAACACACAAGTTTATTTTCTATTTTATGATTTGCTTACTAACCTGGGATGCCCTGCAGCTAAAAAAAACAGAAACCCACTCACTTACAACATGCTTTGCCGTGCGTTCGTAGTCAGATAACCTTGACCTCGGTACATTTAGAAGAGCTTCATTATACATTTATATGGGATTTTACGTCTGGATGCGTCAGATCTTGTAGATAGGCCTTCGTGTTCACTGATCCCCTTAAAACCAGAGGGGGAAAAGCAGGCCGCCACCAAAGTGGTTTCTAGAAAATAAATTAGTAATTATCAAGATTAAAATGATTTAATCCCTACTTGTACTCTCTTAAGGAGTCTTTGCCATTACATGCACTTGCAAATCTCCTCTGAGATTTACTCTGTTGTTTAATAGTATCTGGCACTGCTTTTGCCATTTTGTTGAAATGATGAATACAATAGAATTACCTCCAGTGGAACATTTGTTTCTCTAGCTCATTTTTGAGAAGCACCCTACAAGAGCTCTTAATCTTTTTTATAAACAGACACTGCATAACCGTTCAGTCACTAAGTAGGGTAATACAGATGACAAATGTTCAAGGCAGGGATGAAATCAGTTTCAATAATAGAGATCTGGCAGTGGTTCTTTTTTAAGAAGTATTACCCTGGATACACAATTAAATTACCCAGGTCTACCGTGGCACATATAGTAACAGGCTGAAGGTCTTTGTCAGGAAGTAAGTGGTCGACATTTGTGCGCATAGTCATGGCCTCATGCAGACTATTCATATTGTCTGTATTTAGGTTAAGCCCATTCACTATTCAAACTGATTTACAGCATATGTCAGTCTGTGGACAATGAGAACGTCCAGGATCTTGTACTGGTAGATTATTTTTCGATCAGACCCACTCTGGTTATTATTTTCTTTAATCTTTTTATAATCCTGTTTAAGCTTCTTCATCATTTCCCGACATTGCTTTACTGTGTGGTGGATGCTTACGCTAGAAATTTGTACAGAAAGGCGGAAGATTTTAATATTTCACTTTGAAAATTGCACTGAATATATTTGCATATAGGATTAAATGGTTCTGCATAGTCTTGATATTCCAAACTCTGGCCAACAGGGGTCAGTCTGGCACCAGAACACACTTAGGACCAAAACTACCAATGAATCAATGCTATATATCCACAAACTGTATCAGTCACTGAATAAAGTATAAAGCTCATTGTTTACACTCATCTGTATTATTGTATCATTGAGATTTCTTCTTCCAACTAAAACTCACAGACGCTTAATTTAACAGTTAATCAAAATAACACTGTGTCTTATGGTCTTTACATGCAGCATCAGCTGATAGTTTACACTATAGCTCTGTTACAGACACAGTAAAGCCACAATTCACCTCTGTGTTCTGTTCGGTTTGTGTTGTCAGTAGCTGCGCTAAAGATCTGTTCAGAACTGAACAAACAAGGTCAGAACGTTCACAGTTTAGTTTGAACTGTGAATCAACAAACGGAAACTTAGCAAAGATAATAATATCCTATAATAACTGTACACCTTCATAAGCCTCAGAATCAAATTCACCCGTGTAGAAGAAACGCTGCCATTTCAACATCAAACTCCATTCTGTTCATTTAGAGCTGTGTCCAGTGGTGAAAACAATTACTCATTTGTTACTTCTTTTCATGGACTCTGACAGTTGTTTCTTACTGGTTCTCATCCTCAACTTGGCCTTGGCCGACAGAGTGACTCTCTACTCCCTCTAGCGGACAAATAAATCACCTGGCCCATCGCTGTATGTAAATTCAGGTCATATCTCTACAATCCAATACATTGGCATCTTTGGCAGAACTTCACAGATCTTAATTCTAAACAAAAATGAGAATTTTAGGTCATTTTTAATATTCAAATGTAGAAATATTAAAAATAAACCCTTGAGTAAAACCCGGACTTTATTGTTGGCCCATTTTTGTTGCTTTGCTCTATTTTTAAAGACTAATAAGTCTTTGTTTTGGCAGCTGATTTATGGTTTATGGTTTACACTATGAGTGTACCTAAATAGAAAATAATGCCAAGACATGAACATCATTGTAATGAAAAGTTCTACTGGTGCCGGAGTTAGATTAGAAAATATCTTCTCTGCAGTTTAGCTTCCGTGTTAGAGTTTACTTCAGCCGTGATGTTTCAAGCTAGTGTTGTTTTTCTGACGTGTATAAAAACATATACAGACAAACCAAAAACAAGTATATATAAGCGTATAAGTGCATACTGTATATTAAAGTCACTGATAATACCTTTTTCTATATCCTCAAAGTCTATTCACATTCTTCCCATAATGCAAAAAACACACAAGAAAAACCCACAAATGCTATTTTTCAAGGGGAGCCCAAGTTTTTCCATAAAACTGGACATAATTTACTGGAAATAATTTTTTTAAAGTTTATTTGGTAGTGACTGTGCACATTAACAAATGTCTGTACTGAAACAACAGCAGATGTAAATAGGGCAGATTGTCTCTAAAATGCTAATTTACATCCAAAACAACGATTAAGGAAAACAGCAATAAGCATTTACATAATGTACAGAGGGATGTTATTAGAAAATAAGACCCTGGTGTAGAATAATATAAATATACACAAAGAAACTAAAGGAGATAGACCTTATAGATTTGGATTTATTGTGAATCAGGCTACATCACTGTCATAAATACAAAATATTAATGGCATCTCTGTAGTAATGTTTATAATCAATTATAATCAATCTAAATATACTTGACTATATTCAAATATACATAATCTAATATAATATTAATATAACTTATACTATACTAATATACTAAATGTATGCAAGTAAATATGTGAAAACCTATAATTATATAAAAAAAAAGAAAAAGAAAGAAAAACTGAGAGGGACTTATTAGCCACAGAAACATCACAGCTGAAATAATCACTAACATCGGAGCTAAACTGGCCTGAAACCATGAAACCGGAGCTAAAATAGACCCTTAAAACATCACTTTAAGAGCTGAACCAGCCTTAGGTTCTGCAGGATGAATATGAATATCCAGGCAGGACGTTCTCCAGCAGTCCTAAGGTTCCTGTGGAGCGACAAGGCAGAATCGTAGCCTCCATGCATCGAAACCACCTTAAAACTGCACAGCTCGACAGAAAAGATCTAAAGGTGCAGCGTCAAATCAAAGCTGATGTATGAGCTGCCAAACAGGAAATCACAGCATGAAAAATGAAATAACACAGTGAGATAAAAGCCCATCATTATTTCATATTTCTACTATTATTGTAGTTTGCGTTCCGTATATATTTGCTCACCGGTGTGTTGTGTTTGTACAGTCGCTTGTACCAGTTCACCATCACACAGCCTGGTGGGAAGTTTCCAGTTTTAGACATTCAGAACCTATTCAAACAGTTTAGAATAAAAGGAGGAACGGAGGCTGACTTTGTGCCTCCTGCTGGAAACTTTATACCTTGCAGGGATAAGTCGCAAATTCCTTGATATGCAAAACACTTATCAGAAGTTTTACACGCCCAGAGATTTGCAGGGGGATCAGAAGTTAGAAATGTTACGGTGGGCGTCACAGTAGGAGTCAAACTCGCAGCATTCATTTTTTTCTACAGGTTTTAATTTGTTTTTGGAAGTTTTGTTGATTCTCCGGCGAAGTTTTAGCTAGTTTGGAAAGTATGACACTGATGCAGACATGATACCAATTCAATCTAATCCAATACATATAATGATGGATGTATTTAGTGTTATTTTTCAGCGTTTTCACCACAGTGAGGGTCTGTTCCAGTGGTTTAGTTTGCTTTTTTTGCAACATGTTGGCATTTTCACAGTTAAAGTAGTTACACATTATAAAAATAAACCCTTTTACTGTGATTTTCGTGCAAAATATCAGTAAATAAATGCTGTGAGCGCATGCATCAACTGGATAATATATATACAGCTTTATTGCTTCACTCTACTTCATTATGTTCATCTATAAATGGGTCCAATATTGCAGTAAGTACAACATTTTTACAGTGTTGCATTATTGTTGCTAGGCTACCAAGTTCAGTTGAACCTGTAGGAGATCATAGTTTTTCTGTCCTGCTTACTGTTACATACATGCGTTGCAGAAATAAAACACAATGTTAATTGGGTGCTTCTATGAAGCTGGTCCTAAAAACAGGACAAGGGGCTGAAAATTCAAACCAGATGCAGACTAATGTGATGAAGCAAATTTGAAAGCACTTTGGCTCTATTTTAAAAATAAATATTTACTGAGATAAAAGAGAAACAGTTTTTCAGATAAAACATATTTTTTATATTATTTTTATATTGTTTTATACAAGAATCCACATGTAACACAGTAAAAAAGACACAAAAATTACAATTTTTCAAATATATTTTTATTCTCTCATAGGTATGTTTTCAGAATCGAACTAATATTGCAAGGCAGTGTTTCACAGAAATGGCCGCTGTTGCAAAATCACTCCCGATTTATATGTGTTTGAATGGGCAGGTTCTGCATGTAACACGAGTGGACACGACGGGTTACACACAAAACCTGGAATGAGACTCATTCATACAAAACCTGTATGTCTGAATTAAAAAAACCACTAGGATCATCAAATGTAACACAGTGTCTTTATTTATAGTGGTATATAAGACCATTTACAGCCATGTTTCCAGATCAAATGCACTGACACCTAGGTAGATTTAACCGTCCTAATTTTGGTCCTACTTTTGGCCCCAGTATTTTATTAAAAATGCATTAATTTTGGGATGGCTCAGCGCAAGAGTATTTTTTTTTTTTTTGCATTCATTTGAGGTCATCATTAGGTACATCCTGGGGGGAAATATGTCTAAATTTCTCTGTTATTATTGCGTATAAAAAGCTGGAAAAGTGCCAGATACCAAAATAAACCCAGTTTCACAGAAGCACCCATAGATCTGTTATGTTTTGAGACGTGCTGCAGGTCAAGGAAATGCATTGGTTCATAATCCACTGCATATGTGCTAAATATAAACCCATATAAATATAATTTATAATTTTATACAACCTTCTTTATGATTTATACTAAATATGACAACCTCAATTATGTTTTTATATAACTCACAGCTCTCTTAGTTTATATAAATACAATATATAATATATATATGTATTCCACCACAGATTAGGAAAGCCATCTATACTACACTAAAACTACTTTTCAATCATGAAACCGTGTCTTTTTTTTCTTTTTTTAACGTTACTTCCAGCCAGTGACAGTGTTATTAGACTGTGGTACTAAGAGATCTAAGAGATATCATCCTGAAATGTACTCAATAATCACATCCAGTTTGGTGGGTGGTTCGTTTGGATTTCATGTTGCTGAGGTTGTTTTCTCCAGCAGTAAACACTGTTGAGGTGATCCTCTCGCCCTATTTCTTTCCCTCTCTGCTGCGTTCCTTCTTATCTGAGCTACTGAGGAAACTTAATACCCTGCAGAAACATTATGGAGCCTCTTCAGTCCACTTAACTGGACACAGACACTGCACGTTACCCGTGGCAGTGGCACATGTCCTCATACTGGGCCTCCTCCGTCCAATCCTGCAGGGAAGAATCAGCTCCAGTGCAGCCATCTGTTTTGCGCCGTCATTTCTATGGAGTCTGAGGGTTTCAGCTTCTTCCCTCCATTAACCCTCGGCTGCGTCTGCCCGGGGCTTCTCCTTCACTTTGATTAAAGCAGCGTCCTGCTCCACTGGGGGGGCTTCCACCTTGGGTGATGTCTCTGGAGATGCCACACATTTGGCAGCCTCTGTCTTGGTGGTTTCAGGCCACAGCTGCTGGTGTTCCTCACAGTTTTCCTCCTGAGGCACAAGTGCCGGAGTCAAACTCGTCTCTGCACAAGAGGTTGGACCGGCTTCAGAAGACGTCACACACTGATTGAATCACAAATTCGAGACAGTGATGCTTGGCCTGCCAGAGATTTCACAGTCCATTGCTCGCTTCCATCTTGTCTGTGCACCTTGCTGCTAAGGATGGAAGTTGATAAGAATGTACTGTTTTCCGCTCCATTATCGATATCACATATTGATTAAATCCCTGTCGATTCCTTATTGACTCTCATTGGATCAGGGAATAATCTATAGTACAATTTAACTCTTTTATGTCAAATATGCACTAACATTCTGCATTTGATTGGAACAAACCTCATGAAGGGTTCTAAAGGTGTATTTAAAGGAGTGTTAGATCTACCTGTGGAAGCCTCTGAGCCTGGTCATCATCGAAATGTAACATGGAGGTGATTCATAAACAATAGTGAAAGCAGGTTGATGCACTGAAATGATGCTAACATTAACAGGATCGATAGAACTCACAGAGGTTCCATACCCTTGTTGCAGACTTTGCCTCCAGAGTCTCCGCCCCCTTTGCTAAATAGCCAATCAAAGAAGTTAAATCGGTGCAGTTTAGTTGGATGCTGTAGTTAAATGTTTGTAAATGTTGGCGATATTTCCCCCATTTGTCGAAATGGAAGCTCTGCAACTGTTGCAAATGGCCCCAGTGTCGTCTTTATAGGTGAAACACAACCGTACTTTCATTCATCTATTCATCATCTGAACCCGTTTTATCCTCACTAGGGTCATGGGGGTCACTGGAGCCTATCCCAGCTACTTTTGGATGAAGGCGGGTTACACCCTGGATGAGTCGCCAGTTCATCGCAGGGCTGACATGCAGTTGCAGAAAGAATTATTAGACCGTGAAAAGTCATCAAAAACAATAGTTATGTAATCAAGCACTAACTCCTGTGTGTATCATGTGACTAAAACAGACAAAAGAAAACATGGAATGCTTAAAAGTACTGTTTTTGTCAGTACAATGACATCGATATTGATGGAAGAACTAAAGTGGTTTTGTTTATTATCAAGAAAACATGGAAAATGGATAGAAATCAGCTCTGAAATGAAACTCTTATCAGCTATTTTTGTTGTTATCATTATATTTGTCCAAACAAATGCACCTTTAGTTGGACCAGGCATTAAAATGAACAAGAAATTGAAGAAAACAAGGGTGGTCTAATAATTTTTTCCGTGACTGTATAGAGACAAACAACCAGTCACTCTCACAGTCACACCTATGGGCGATTTAGATTAATTTAGATTAACCAATTAACCAGAGCATGTCTTTGGATGGTGGGAGTACCTGGAGAGAACCTACGCAGACACGGGGAGAACATGCAAACTCCACACAGAAAGGTCCCACCCACGACCATACTTCATTCAACCAAAATGAGGAAATGACATGATGATGCATTTGATGTGATGGTGTTGGGGAACCAATAAGTGTAATCATTAAACAAACAGACCAATAGTTCCAAGGAATTCAGCTATTGGGAACCAGCTCTCTACAAGAACCAGTTCTGGGTTCCTATCCCTATTTGCTGTTCAGTCTCCTCAGTCCTCATAACATGCATTTTCTCTAACACTTCTTCAAATCCTTGCTTTGTCCACTCGGAATCAGTCTGTTTTTATTCTGGTTGTAAACATCAAAATGTCTTCTTCTGTGTCCTTCAGACCTTTAAAATAGAAACGAACACGGGGGTTCATAAAATAAATCTTAAAACTAAACTGCTGATGAATTGTCGACATGTTCTCCAAAATAGCTCTAACCATTCACAACAAGCACTTTCTGAATATATGAAAACATCCAGCATATAACTAGAAACTGGAAAATATAATTGTCTCCGACCCCTGGGGCAAGATGAAAATGATGTCTGCTCACAAAAGAAATGCATATGCTGCCCTGCATACAGTGGCTGGTATTTATAAAAGAGCACTTTAAAGCATGAGCTCGGCTGAAAGCTTTGAGTTTGATGTAGCACTGAAGCAAAGACAAGGATAACATCAAACAGTGAATTTGGGTGACATTTTATATACAGCCTTAATCTTGTCAGCACATCATAATAGTCTGTCATAGGCTATTATGCGTTACATCCTTCTTTCCACAGGCATCATTTTTTATTCCAGTGAGAGTAAATAGATTTACATATTGTCACCCAAATTGCTCAACAATATAAAAATAAGAATAATCACCCGATGATAAATTAGACCAAGTTGAACGCAATGCATTAGTTGGATATTATGCCTGTGTGTGTAATTATTGTGAGTAACTGATGACACAGCTTTGGCATCACTGAGGACACTTCCAGTGCCAGCATTAAGACAGAGGAGGACTGGTTTATGTCCAAATCAAGTTAGCGAGAAGAGAAGTGTGTCAACATCCATTTACGGCCGATTATGGAAATTATGGGTGTGGGCTTTGTGCTCATACATATGAATGTAACTTTTGATAGGAGATGCAGCACATGGAGACGGCGCAGAGACAAAAGGCATCCGGCATGAATATTTTAGGGCCAGATTCTGGGTTTTATCTGGTTTGTGCAAGTTTATTATAGAGGCTGAGAGTGAATGTTCTTAACCTGTCAATGCTGATACTAACAATATTTCCCAAGATCCAGGAAAGTAAAAGTTTGGGATTTTTTACATTAAATAATTGTCTTGATTGGAAACAGCATAATGCAACAATTTTTTTCACACATACACACACACACACACACACACATATATATATATATATATTTAGATTTAGATTTAATAGACTGCATTTGTTTCTTTGTTTGTTAACACTCTAGCAGCAAAACTATTGGTTGAATTCATATCAGATTGGGTTTATAGACTGCCAGTGACCCAGAATAGATGACATTACATTTTGGAAAAAGTAGATCAACGTTATAATTTTTAATGAATTTTTAAAATCTTTTTTGTCCCCATTTACTAATAATGGCCGGCATCGCATATGTCTATAAAACATCAAATTTGTTTCAATTTACTTCAGACTTGGCACATATATAGAGGCAACTGATATACTGACATCAGCACACAAATAGACATGATGACATCAGCTGGATTGATGCCAAAATAAACTACAATATGTGCGAGGGGCGGGGTGGCACATTTGTTTTTTTTAAGTAAAGCTGTGAAACTCTTATCCATTACAGAGGACAACAATGCGTTACTTGTTTTGTCCAAGATAATAAATTCAGACGTCAGATGTATTTGTTTTTGTGTAAAAAGCAATGATTTTCAACTGATTATCTGCTTTGCTCAGTTAATTGTCTTGCTATTGATTCATTGACAGATCAATCTACATGTACACTTTGTAAAATTGCCATTGATTATGTCAGGACACTTGCTGAGCGACAACCGCGAGCAGTATTTCAACCTGAAAACCTGCTCTGTTTTGACTGTTTTGCAGGAACGTACATGGGCTGCTTTCTGCACAATGCCAGCGAACAAGCTCTGGGTGGAACCATGCTTTATGACCTGCGCAAAATGACCAGTTCTCTGTGTCAAGACACCTGCTCAGAAAGGTAATGCATTCGCGGCGGGCCCCTCTGAAGGGACCACAGAAGGCCTGCTGTTTGAGTAAACGCTTTGGATCTCAGTCTCCTTCATGAATGCCTCCTGTGTTCACGCCAAAGGAGAGCCAGGTGGCTGGATGACAGTAAAAGATGAGGGGGTGAGCGAGGGGAGCGCGCAGAGCAGGCCAGGACAGAAGGCTTGATCTGTTGCAGAAGAAGGAAGGAGGGAGGTGTGGATGAGTTAGGAAGCTTAATGAGCTGACTACAGCAGTTGCTGAATAAATCAGAGGTTGGAGATGTGCTTTGCTCTGGTAGAAAATATCTGATCGGGTTGATACAAGACTAGACACAGAAGCAGGTGGATTTCTTCAAGCTTTACCAGGGTTTCCACGCATCTCTGATAAATAAAAAAGACATGAATTTGTGGTAAAATTATCTAAATCAATCCTCTTTTGAGACTTTTTTTTCTGACACTGCTGCTTAAAATCTCAAAATAACACCTACACATTAGAAGTCAGAGTTAAAAGTAACAATCAAAACAGAAAATATAATAATTATGAATGATAATATATGACATTAAATGCGATATGGATTAGATTCAACTATGAAAAGGATTAAAATAACATGCTGCACGTCATAAAATGTCTTCAATCAATCTTGACATAATAGGACATGAGGAAGGCTTTATGAAACTGCTTTGAGTCCCGTTATCTAAAATCTCATAATAGCATTTCTTCTAAATCATTTATGCATCATGTTTGCAGATCAGGACAATAGACACAACAACACTCACACTGAGTCTGCAGCTGTAAGGCTCAAAATAGATGCATGGTCCTGTATCCAGTGATGGCATGGAAAAGTACCAATTTTAAAACAATTTCTGTCTGAAAAAGACAAACCGAGGCAGAATTTGATGAATGCAGCTGCATTTTAAGATATAATCCTCAGCCTTTTAACTAAAGACTCCTGATGTTCATGCTGTGTGTTCCACTCTGGTGTAGAACTGCGAGAACATACGATTTTCATGGTATGATAACACGCTATTGTGGTGTGCAATATCACAGTCGTAATCATAATTATCGGTCACAATAAGCCTTAAAAGGACTGAAAACAGTGCTTCTTTTGGTTCTAAATGGGTCATATCTGCAGACCACGAAAAGATGCATTTTACACCAATTATTTACTGCTGGATCAACAGTTATTAAATATTTTAGATCAGTACATGCTTTTGGTTAGTGGCTGCTCTTTAGGTCTGTTGAAGGGTTAAAGTAAACACATCACCCAAACTGTCAAGTGGCATTTTGTACATTTCATCTGACTGACTTTAAAAATCCTTAAAATGTCTTAAATCTAAGTGGCCTTAAGCTGATAACTGACAGAATGTGCAGACTGAATTATCTGGAGAAGACAGTGTCACCCAAACTCAACAGCAGAGGACAGATGGATGCAGTCAGACTGAGACTAGGCATTCTCATCTGAAACCCACTGAGCCCCACCCCCCAC
>JAPQRP010000008.1:13796090-13810226 GCA_037367295.1 Apogon hyalosoma | reverse complement strand
TTTTGATGACTTTGGATGGTCTAATAATTTTCATCATGACATGTACTTGAGAAAATTGGTTTGTGTAATGCGTCTGTTGTGTGTCTTTTCTGGTCTCAAAGCCTCAAAATCTTGATCCTGACAGTCTAGTCTCCGTCCAGGTGGTGTTGACTACAGCACTAACACACAGGCTGCTGCGTCTTCTATATTATATCAAAATGAGGAAGCCATTAAGGAGCAGATAAGCTGAATTTTATAACAGCATCAGCATCAAATTTCTGCTTTGCAAATAAGACACATGCCACCAGTTGTTGTCTTTGAGCCTAAAATGAACATGTTTCACAGGCAGAAACACTCAGATGCGATCATTAAATGTCCGATGTAAATGTGGCAGCGAATGGTATGAGTTGTTAAGGCTTAAAGTAGTTCAGTGAAGGCTGGTTGACAGGCGTGCAGGCTTGTCACGCTGATTGTTTTGAGCAGTTGTGTTATTCCCGGAGGGTTGAGTCGGTTTGAGACTCAGCTTAATTAGTGCAGCAGAGCCATAAGGCCTCGCAGTCAGGTGTCTGTCATGAGAAGTGAGTGGACTGACAGCTACTCTGGGTTATATTAATACTCACCACACTGTCTGCGCTACAAACGCCTTGTCAAAAGTGATGTCTTCACTGGCTCTTCCTCTGACCGATTTGACATTAAACACAGAGGATGTAAAATTCTACCAAAACAAAAGAAACTAAACATGTGGAGGCGTCGGCTGGAGCCACATTCGGGGCCGAGAGTGAAGCCTGTTACCTGAAACAAAGCCCTGACAGTTCACGGCTCACGACCGATCTCTGAGGACACACAGCGTCAATACAACAAGGCTTCAGTCGCACCACGAAGGACGCGTCAAGACAGATTTAGTTACAGTAACACAGTGGGAAAGAAACTGCAAAATGTGGTTTTATCAGCCTCACAGATCCACGGTTTGGCACCAGAGAGCTCGACTCCATGCTCATCTGGTGACATGTTATGGCTGCTTTAGAGATTTGCTGCTAATTCATGAGGAAACTAGAGGTCGACAGATAGTTTTTATGCTAAAAATATGTCTGGCATCGTCCACGTAATGTCTCTGGGTTGGTTTTGTACGGGCTGGGTGGTGCCGAGGTTTGTTTGCGATCTACAGAGACGTTTTAGTGAAATAAGTCTGCATGAGGAAGTGTGGGTTGGTATTAAAATGACTGAACCCATACAAAAGAAAATGACACAAACAGGTGTGTGTTTGCTGAAACTTGTAATTTTGAGGGTGTAGATGCAGCTCAGAGGTTAGCGTAGCAAAAGGTGGGCAATGCTATCCATCCATCCATCCATCCATCCATCCATCCAGTTATTACTTTTCAGAATCAATAGAGAATGTATAAAGTATACTGGTATTACTCTTTCCCTTCATATATCTTCACCTCATTCTTTCTTTATGTTCTTTTTGTGGTTTTTTTTTTCTTCTTTTTTGTCCTTGAGGGCATGTGAAATAAATATGTATGCTCATTTCAACCTTGAAAAAACTCAAACAGCTAAAGGTGGCCTAAGAGTTTTGCACACAGGTTTGTGAAATGCAAAAATTACACTGAAGATATTAACAATCATTTTAGTTCAGGTTCCACATACAGATCAATATGTAAAATACTATCATAATAACCTACAAATAAAGACAAATAAAAAGGTTTCTCTTTCATTATGAAAATAGTTTCATGTAATTTTACTTTTTAAATGTCAAAACAAACTATCCTTTCACAAAAAATGCGAATAACCTAAACAAATATGAACTACTGAGACACAATATTGTTAAAATTGCACTTGTTTTTCTTAAGAAATTTCAGATTGTTCATGTTTGTCATATTTTTAGAGGATAACTTGCAGATGTGAACATTTTCATAATGCGAGTTCACCCTTTTCACACTAAAACATCGAGACAAGTTTGGAGTTTTCATTATTTATAGGTTATTATGTTATTTTGCTAATCACTTCAGATCAAATTGGGTTGAACTTGGCCCCTGATCTAAAACATCCTGTGATCCACATGACGGTGAAATAATAACAGTAGAAAGACAGGAAAAGAACAACAGCCAATTAATCAGCTCGTATGACTCCTTCTTCCCTTTTACCAGGGAAGAAGTTATCAAAATAGCTGAATATTAAATATTTTTGACTCAATTAAAAACTGTATAAGTGTAATTAATAAATGTGGAGGTGAATATTGGATAAAAATCTGGATGGGACCCACTTGTGTTCCTTTGACGTCAGTGAATCTAGTGGAAAACTCCAGTATTAGACATCCTGTCCTCTGCCAAAAAAATTCAAAAACATTCATTTTGACCCTTGTGATTCTAAAATCGCCCTGTTTTTCTACACTAGAGGTCTCACACAGGAACAATTTCAAATATTATCTTTTTATTTTTTCATTTATTTATTTTTATTTAACAAACTTGGAAGAGTTTCAATGTCAAATTCAGCGACTGTTTGTAACTTCAGAGACCAGTTGTCAAATAAATTACAATATAAAAATTTGACCTGAATATAATAAGACGAATATAAACACAGTGTCAACATTTTATGAAAGTTTCCAGATTTACATTATTTAGTGAAAGGTTTCGGTTAGAATTCCAGCAGACTAGTTACATGTGACTCACATCGACCTGATGTCACATGTATTTAAACAGTATTAAAAACTAGGTCATCAAATCCATCTTTATTCCCGTGAACCGTCTTTCGTCTCTGAGCTCCGTCTCCATCCGGGGTGGGGAAGGCGGATGGAGATGAGGGAGGGTAGGAGGTGTTTTTTGTTTTTTTTTCCTGCAGCTGGAGGCAGAGTTTGCTCTGTTCACACCAGGCTTTAGTACGACGTCCTCATTCACTGACAGACTGTCATCACATGACTGACTGATGCGAACACTGGGTTTTCGTATATTTTAACTGAGCTTTACAGAAGGAAAAAAACACATGCTGCTCCATTTGTAAAAACTAGGATTTTAAATGCATGTTCCCTCCAAATGTGAATAAAATATCACATCAGTGTAAGTGCTTTGGAGTCAATTCTCAACACAAACGTTATTATTTTTAATAATTAACTGGAATAGACAGTTCCTTGTACAAATATTGCTTTATTTCTCTGAGTATATCTCTCATGTTTAAGTAAAAATCGATATTAAAAGTGAAACATCCCTGACTGAATAAATATTTAAGTGGAAACTGAATTGAACTGGGACATTGTGGACTGAATCTGATATTACTGATTTTACAGGTGATGAATTCAGTGGATGAAGATGTTGAGGATGAAGAGCACTGGGGAACACTGCCACCTTGTGGTCAAAGCTGGAGCATTTTTATTACCAAACAAACCACTTATACAACCAAGGAAGGTTTAGTCTTCTCTCATAATTCTTCAGCAAATACAGAATGAGATAAGAAAGTGAAATAACATATTAATCTCATTTTATATCTGTTTAATTCAATGTCATGGAGCCTATGAGCCACATTAAACTATAAAAGAGTCTCAGTCTGTTTTAACCAATCACCAGACATTATTTACACATTTAACTTGTGTGAATGCATTTGGTTTGTTAATAGACACATGAATTGTATAATAAACTACCACAAATACTATTAAGAATTCTGAGAAATATTAACCTTACCATACCTTTAAACAGCAGGTCCCAAAATTTTTCAGCTCAAGACACAAAAGAATAAAAACATTTCCTGTTTTCCAAGGACGCCATGAAATTCCATAATATCTACATATTCCCGCCTTTTAAATTGTTAACACAATTAAATGTAATACACATTTCATCCTGTTACATTTTTTCCTTTTTGTCTTCACTGACTTTTACATTTTTTTTTTTTTAAACTGATGCTGTTCACATTTTCATAAAACTCTTCCATTTTAATTATTCTGTTTCTTATAAAGTGCAGTTATTACAGAGTAAATGGCCTTGAGCAAGGTGTAAGGCTTGTTGTGATACTTCATTTTGCTGTTATATATATATATATTAATTCTGTAGTTTTTTTTTTTTTTACTCGCTGCTACATTCTGTATATATTTCTTTACACTTTTTTATATTTGTACATTAGTCCTTGCTTTTACTATTATTGTCCTTGTGCTGCTGTAACACTGCAAATGTACCTATTGTGGGACTAAATGTACTCACACGTCACAAATCATTTACTCTAACAATCAGTGATAGAGAAATAATAAATAAAAACAGGTCTGTGACCCATTTTAGGTCTTGACATCAAGTTGAGTAAAAGCAGCTTTAACACTTATGTTATTTATGCAAAAATCTATCCATATGATTCTATTGTTAAAGATTTAACTCAAAATATGTGGTATTTCTATGATTTATTCAGCTTTTTACATCATGCAAAGACATGTCAGACTAAAGATTGTGTCAAACTGACTTAATACAAAACGAACTGGGTCTGTGTGTGTAATTATTACTATTAATAAGATGATGATGATGATGATGATAAAGTACCTGAAGGTGACGCTTCATGTTTCTTCATCTTCATCCCCATCCTCCTCTAAGTTCTCTGTGGAAAAATTTAATTCACATGCAGGTTACTGAAAGCAGTGCATCACACAGGAGTTTTATTTCACGCAAGGAAAACTAATATCTGTCCTGGTTTTAGCTCAAATGGATCCATCTGGACTTGTATTCCTCAGCTGTACGACCTGGGCTTTTCATTGTGTCTTTTATGTTGAGATGATAAATCAGGAAGGCCACAAAGAGCTGATAAAACATACTGAATACAAATCCTCTAACAGTCTGATACTGAATGCTGCAGATGCTGCAGTGTGGAAGATCGTCTTTAAGATGGATCGAAAAAGTGAAACCTGATGATGATGCATCTGGATGGATTGAAACAGAGACTCTGTGTCCGATATCAGCCATGGTCACGATTCAGTCGCATATAAAAGAGAAACACAAGCTCAACAAATACAATTTGAACTGCTTCTGTATCAGACACACACCGCCACAACACAAAGGTCGGAGGGTTTGCAGAGAAGAAAACAAGCACATTTGTCATGGATTAATCATTTAGATGCGACCGCTGTCCTACATCATAATCTGTTCATGACGTTCGCTCAGTTTCTAGGAGCCTCAACCTCTGGACCAGAATCTAATCGGTTCATCCTTGAGTTCACGTGAAAGTTAGAACTAAAAGTGAAGATACTCCCTCAGGGCGTTTGACATATTTCAGACTTAAAGTCACAGTCAGCTTGACCTTTGACCCCTAAAACCTTCTTACATAATCCTTGAATTTGAAAGACTGTTTCTGCCAAATTGTGTGACATTTCACATGATCCCTGAGATATCACTGTTTTAACATGAAGGGGAAAAGACAGACTTGGTTACAGAGATTCTTCATCATCATCATCATAATACACATAATGTGCCTGCACTTGAAAACCCTCGGCCTTTAGTCCAGGCCAACATTTTTGCACATACAGATGGACAGATGGACGAAGAACTGATGACAATACCCTGCGGCAGGGACTGAGGGTAAAAACTATCTTTTAAAAACAGCAGTTTATAAAAATAAATGGGACACTCCAAACCATTAAATACTTTAACCAAACAATGATGAACAAAACGTATAAAAACTGCCATAAAACATAAAATACACAGGCAAGTATAGAATTACAGGGACAATAAGTGGTGCCAGGCACAACAAACCCCGCCCCTCACAGATATTGTAGTTTAGTATAGATACATTAATAAAATTACAGAAAAGAGCTATTAGAATAATTAATAAAGTAGGATATTCTGAAGCAACTAATAATTTATTTATTCAACTTAATACTTTAAAATTGCCAGATATTATCTATCTATCTATCTATCTATCTATCCATCTATCCATCTATCCATCTATCCATCCATCCATCCATCCATCCATCCAGATAGATAGATAGATAGATAGATAGATCAAAATATTAGAGATGATTTATAAAGTAAAAAATAATATTATTCCAAATACCATTCAAGAGTTTGTTTTTTTTAATTAAGAGAGAGTAAGTATAATTGAAGAGGTCTTTATATTTTTGAATGTATGAAAGTGATGACAAATGTAAAATCCAGATGTATTTTGGTTGTGGGTGTGAAATATTGGAATGGACTTGATGATGAATTTTAGTTCATGTCACTGACAAAGTTTAAAAAATGTCTCAAGCATAAGGTCATTCAGGAATATTAAGTGGAGATGTTAGTTGTGTTTTTCTTGTTATTGATTCTTTTGTTATAATGAGAACGCTCGATGTTGTACAAATGTAATTTAATGTAAGTTGTGTGTCAGGTGAGAAGGATGGGCAAAGAATAAGCCTCTGCTTCTGGCCTGTTCCTTTTTTTAGTTTTTGTGGCTGTTCTACTATGTGCAGTGATAACTGTACAAACCAAAAATAAACTGTTCATTCATTCATATTTTGGCATCAATCCAGCTGATGTCATCGTGTCTATGTTGTGCTGATGTCAGCACATCAATTTCCTCTATAAATGTGCCAAGTTTGAAGTAAATTGAAACAAAACTGATGTTTTTATAGACATGTGGAATTTCACTCATCATAAATAAATGGAAGAAAAAAGATTTTAAAAATTCCTAAAAATGTTTGAACTTTGTCCTACTTTTCCCAAAATATAATCACATCTATTCTGGGTCACTGGCAATCTATGAACCAAATTTGGTATGAGTTCAACCAATAGTTTTGCTACTACAGACATGTGAAATTTTGCCCATTATAAGTAAATGGGGAAAAAAAAAAATTCATAATAAATTTGAACTACTTTTCCCAAAATGTAATGAGATCTATTCTGGGTCACTGGCATTCTACAAACTAAATCTGGTATAAATTCAACTAATAGTTTTGTTGCTAGAGTGTTAAAGAAAAAAAAAAAACTGAGCCAAAAACAATACCCCTTACCTCCCCTCGGGGGGCGGGGTAATAATTCACTTAGACAATGATTAAAAAGGGAAAACAAAATAAAATCAGTAGGATCACTACCCAGTCCCCCCAAAAAAATCTTCATCTTTCAAACCTAGATTCCCCAAAATAATAACCCTAACATGTAAAGTTAGTGAAGAAACCTAAATATGACACTTTCACAGGTAAAAGTCAGGCTTATGAATTTCCACTTCACATGTGTTTATGTGAGCAGAATAAAGAACAGAATGGTTTTAGTAGACTGAGGTGGTACCATGCAACAAAACATCACAAAGAAGATTTTAGAATTATGAGAAAAAAATCTGATTTCACATTATGTTTTATCATTTATATTTCTCAAGGCATGGCTACTGAGAAGAAACAACACATACTCACAAAACAAAAACTAGTCATTTATTAAAAACTAAAAATTCAACTTACGAAGGTTGAAATCCAACCGAAACATCCACAAGTGTTTAAGGATGAAGCATGAAGCTAAAGGGGACAGAGGTTTATATGGACGACTGATTACTGATGATGTACAGGAGGGTGTGGGCGTGGCTAGTGCCTGGAGGCGTGGCCAAAGGACTGGAAGGAAGTAAAAACAAACACTAGACATGAAATAAAACAGCAAACAACAAACCATGACATGTTTTAAAGTACAGTTACAGATACAGTCAAAAATCTACATCAATAACGGGTAAAATAAATGCTAAGCATTATTTATTTCAAGTTTATAGGTTCATTTTTGGTACAGAATGAAAGTTGAAGAAACTAGACACTTATTTGTAGCTTAAAATTCTATGTAAAAGATGGAATAAGATGAATAAAAGATGCAAGTAAAAAAAAAGACAAGAATTATTATAACAAATAAATCTGTAATCCCTGATTTCATATTTCATTTTAATACATTTAGTTATTGTTATAAACTCTTCTTAATGGTCACAACAACAATTATAAAGACAAAACGTCTGCTCAGTATCAAAATGTACATGAGTAAAATTCAGCTAAACAGAAAAAAAAAGAAATATTTTATACTTTAGTTGAGAAAATGAGCAGAAATAAACCCCAACGGCAAGAGAAAAAATGTACTTTGCAATAATAATTAACAAAACAGTTCTATCTTTTGTTTCTTTCACTGTGATTTGTTTCACATAGAGAGCAGGAAAAGAACAGAATCTACACGAAGGTAACAACCACACCAGGAGGAAAGTGTTTAAAAGAAGAATAAAGTGAAAGACAGTGAACGCAGCATCAGTCTCCACAACTACGGGTTTCAGATTGAGGCCAATACAGAAATCTATTATTAGTATTTTACTTGATGACTGTCCTTTTGTCCTCATAATCAGCATGAAAATGAAATTGGGTTTTTATTTTAGAATCAAGTCCTGCTTTTTCTTCAAGGCCAGAAAGAAGCCTGTTGCTTCAGCGTTCATGTCTGATCTACATGCATCTTATCGTCTCACTGGAGGGTCTCTAATCCTAACCATAAACTCAGGTCAAGTGCAGTTCCTCAGTTTTTCAGTGGTACCACATTAGCTCCGGAATGAATGTATTTAGTAACATTATGCAGCCTTCATTCATCACAATTTCTTAATTAAAGCCAATAACTAAGTGTAACTAAGATTAGATGTGGACAATAATTCATTTGGAAGTCTATAACATTTATTTTTAACTTTCTAAATAAGAAAAAAAAAAAACACATCCTATAGGTTGAACATTAAAAATATCACACTTTTACACTATTTTTTGCTTATAAATTAATTCATTTTCAAATAAAAGTAAATGTAAAATTAAGCAAATAAAACTGAGTTTCTCCTGGATAAGATGATATTACTCACCTGAAACCAAATAATACCATCAAAATACTTTAGAGTAAATAAAAAAACTAGTACAGGTCTGATCTAAACTGAGAATAAAAACCTTTAAAAATATACATTTACACTGAGGATCACTGACGACTTGGATGAATTATGCTTGTTATTTCATGCCATTTTACCTTTAGAAAAAAAAAATAACATCATGCCTATTTTAATGTGGAGATTTTAATACTAGAACCAACAGTGTTTACTCTATAACTAAACCTTTACCTAAACATAAATTTCTTCCACACAAATGTCCATGTGCTAAAGTTTTTTCTTCATAAAGTCAAAATCATCATCTGTAGTTTTATAACTCAGGCACCTTTGAGGAAACTTTAGGAAAATTCATACTAGAAGAAAATATTTGTGTATTTGCATGTTCAGACATGTATCTCTTGCTCATGTAAAACTTATAAATGACTCAACATATCATTAGCATAGTTGCCTAAGTCATGTTTTTTTCAGGACATGGCAAATATTGCAAAATGAAGCAGCAGTATTTGGTGAATAAAGTTATGCAGATTTCACAGTCTGCGCAAAAATATGACTTTTTTTTTTATTATGCTATGAGGCAAACGATATGTCTCAGATCACACACTAATGTCAGAATCTAAAAACTTAGTGTTAATGATGTTAAAAATCAATGCATTTCTATCAGTAAAGATTATAGAATAAATAGATTTTTTTTTATATGGGTGCTTCTATGAAAATGGGTTTATTTTGGTATCTTCCTTTTTAGACCCAATGATAAAAGGTAAATTCAGACATATTTCCTCCCAGGATAGACCTAATGATGACCTCAGATAAATGCAAAAAATATATATATATATGTATATTTTCTTGCTCTGAGCCATCCCAAAATTAATGAATTTTTAATAAGCTACTGGGGCCAAAAAAGGACCAAAATTGGGGCGTGAAAAGCTACCTAGGTGTCAGTGCATTTGATCTGGAAACATGGCTGTAAATGGTCTTATATACCACTATAAATAAAGACACTTTTAAATTTGTCGATCCTAGTGGTTTCTTTGAATCCAGACATGCCGGTTTTGTATGAATGTCTCATTCCAGGTTTCACGCATAACCCATCGTGTCCACTCACGTTACATGCAGAACCTGCCCAGTTAAACACATATAAATCACGAGAGATTTTGCAACAGCGGCCATTTTTTTGAAACACTGTGTCTTGCATAATTAATTCAATTCCCAAAATGTACCTGTGAGAGATAGAAAAAAAAAATTGAAAAAATAGCAGATTTTCGTGTCCTTTTTACCGTGTTACATGCAGATTTTTGTATGAAAATAATAGAAAAATGTGTTTTATCTGAAAAATAGTATCTCTTTTATCTCAGAAAATATTTATTTTTAAAATAGACCCCAAAGTGCTTCTAAACTTGCTTCATAACACTAGTCTGCACCTGGTTTGAATTTTTAGCCCTATGTCCTGTTTTAAGGGACCAGTTCCATAGAAGCAGAAATATTTAATTTAATTGGAGTTATCATGACTGCATTTAACACAAATCACACAGAAATATAGTGATGTCAGTGAAAAACAGCTGCAGCTCTAGTGTTAATTTCAGCCTTTGTGTGGTTAAAAAAAAAATTATATATTCTACACAAAATGTTTCCTGTAGCGTGATGCATAGTCTAATAATAAAAGACTCCTTACATTAAACAGAGAGACCGTTTTGTCTTTTCTGACCAAACTGTGTTGATTTATCATGGTTTTCTGCTTCTTTCCTCTGCTCTGTAATCAGTGAAAGGATTCTTGTGTTTTCTGTTTTTCGTGCTGACTCCCAGTCCCTTCACTGGCTGCTCTTCAGTGACAAACCACAAAGTAAATAGGAAACATCTCCACGAACACACACTCCATCAAGTATTTGCATAAAGCGACTGAGCACAGCAGCAGTGACCCACAAAAAAGCCCAAACGCTGCAGGCTGTGGAGTTTCATAGAGGTGCGTTAGTGTCACCTGCTGGCAGATCTCAGTGGGTAGGAGGACAGTGGGTATAATTCATCCTGACAGCGTGGCGGCTGCTGCGGCTGATTCCTCTTGTTCTCGTAAACACGGCGCTTCTGCACATTAACCTCATTTACATCTTCGAGTCCTCGTGGTCAGTCGCTTTAACCCCACTCTGTTCCAATCCCACCGTGTTTGTTTACTCTCACTGACGCTTTTAATACTGGAACTTGATGCAAATTACACCCGGCGATCGTGACATTTTGGCACAAAATGCAAAATAAAGAGATGTTTACTGCATGAAAACATCTGGTTTGATTTAAGCAGGAATAAGAGCTGCATGAGAAGCAAAACAGTGTTAACAACTCGCTTTATGACACTACAAGAAGGTTACCATAAGGAGGAATGTAGGTTGAACTAGAGGTTTGTAAGAAATGAGCAAATGATTAAGCACATGATGCCAAATTACAAAAATAGGACCAACGGCCCTGTGTCTCACCGGTATGTTCTGTTAAGAATCAATAACAACTTGAATTTGTGAGCTTGTCAGGTTCTGTTCTATGTTAGAGGACTGTGGTGTTGATGCAGGAGATCAACCTCCCACACTGCAAAACTCCAGATCTTACCAAGTGTATTTTTCTCATTTCTAGTCACACTTAAAATAAGACATAATCACTTACAGAGTAACTTTTCAGTGAGATATAAGAACTTACTTTTAGACAATAGATCTTGAAAATCTTATTTTAAGAAATTTTACCAAGATAATTTTCACTAGTTCCATTGGCAGATTTTTTTTTTTTTTTTTGCTTAATTCAACCAACTTTTTCAGCTGATATTTACTCCAAATGGATCAAATATAATGTCAATGCAGCCCATAATTATTACAAAATAGATAAACGAGTCACTATCAAGTAACTTAATAGTGTTAATAGTTTTGGGTTGATGTCTTACTGAACCAAGTTTTCATTTTCAATAACATAACTTAGTTTGTGGTTCACGAACATTAGAGAAACAGTGTTTTTTGTTGAACAAACTGAGAACACAACCACACATATGTGACTTTAAGTATCGCTGTTGATGAGCAGATGAAACCGACGGCTTTTGTTTGTCATCACGCTCTTATTTATTGGTTTTCTGGCTTGTGTTAAGGCGGTTCAGTTCCCCCAGAGCAGATGTTTAATCAGAAAAACTAAAACCACGTGTGTCAGAATTCAATGAGGGTCAAAATCGAAAACAAACACGGTTATTTACAGCAGCGAATCAGACTCCAGTCATTAATACAACTGCTGCTTTTTAATCTAATTGAAAACTCTATTTTCTGTGTGTATTTTTTATTGAGTCTCTAGTTGAATAAAAAGGTAAGTTTAAAGCAAATATGCGTTTACAATGCACTGACAGATTAAGGTTCTATTCCATTTACAGAAAAAAAAATTAAAATATCACCTACACACTATAAAACATGCCCATCTTGATTATGTACTAGTAAATAAGAGTAAGAATTAAAAAGTAAGTAATATACTCCTCAGAAAGGAAAAAAAACTGTAAAATAATTAAATTAATTATCATATAATGGCATTTTAGTGCCTAATTAAACAAAAAGGGTCTGTGACCTATTTTGTGTCTCAGGCCTGAGTTTGAGTTTAGACGTTCAGGGTAATAAATGCATATACTGTAAATATTAAGAGGATGTTGAACGTGTCTTAACATATTCATTACTTTCAAGTAAAATCTCACAATAATGCTGAGGGTAAATCACTACATATCCTGTATTACCTGTGTAAATCCTTTATATCAGTGGTTTCCAACCTTTTTTGGCTCCTGACCCTTTTTTAACATCACAAATTTCTGGCGACCCCAGGCATTCAAAAGGGAGACATGTGTTTGCCAAAATTAATTTGTTTCTGATCATGTAATAGTTTGCTAGACTACGTTGCAAATAAATGTTAATTTTAGACGACATTTAGTCTCTATAATGTATATTATTATGGATGGAGGCAGAAAAGCCAGATGTAGATTACTGCACAAAGGGAGAATTTGATTTTCCTTGGTCAGGATGTGTACAGTCAGTCCAGCTTGGATTTACAAGGATGACAATTAATACTGAATAAAAGAGAACTAAACTATGAATTATTAAATAAAAGAGCTGCAGCATCTGAAACTGACCACAATGAACATTTGACAGATAAACAGTACCACAGTGCTTCAGTTTCAGCTTCACAGTTTGTCTTTTATGTATTGTGATCATCTCTCTCAACTAACCATATATTTTTTCTTAGTAAGTTTTTAATTTTATCAATTACTAGAAATTTCAGGTGACCCCACATTGGGTCCCGACCCCAAGGTTGAAAAACACTGCTTTATATGTTGTATACATTTCTTATATCTGTAGTATAGAGTTGGCCTTTTGTATATTTCAGTACCTCTTTGTTGTTTTGTATATTTTTACCACACCCCCTGAAGACGAAGCAAGGGGTATTGTTTTTGGTTTGGTTTGTTTCTTTGTTAACACTTTAGCAGCAAAACTATTGACTGAATTCATACAAAATTTGGTTCATAGATTGCCAGTGACCCAGAATAGTTGTGATTACATTTTGGGAAAAGTAGGTCAAAGTTCAAATTTTTTATGAATTTTTAAAATCTTGCTTTTTTCATTTACTTATTATGGCCGAAATTTGTTTATGCTGTTTTTGTCTATGTTGACATCAGCACACGCATAAACATGATGACATCAGCTGGACTGATACCAAAATAAGCTACGATACGTGCGAGGGGCGGGGTTTCTTGTGCCTGGCACCACTTGTTCAGTAGAATTTTGTGTGACATTTTTATATATAGTTTTTCTTTTTGCACTTTAAGTATTTGCTGCTAAACAGACTTCCATTGTTTCTTGTAACAGTGACAACAAGTGGTTCCAGGCACAACAAACTCCACCCCTCGCATGTATTGTAGCTTATTTTGTCATCAATCAGCTGATGTCATCATGTCTATGCATGTGCTGATGTCGGCATATCAGTTGCCTCTATATATGTGCCATTGAAACAAAATTGATTTTTTTTTATAAACATTTGAAATTTCGCCCACTATAAGTAAATGGGAGAAGAAAAAATATTTTAAAAATTCCTAAAAAAATTGAACTTTGACCTACTTTTCCCAAAATGCAATGAAATCTATTAGGGGTCACTGGAAATCTATAAACCCAATCTGGTATGAATTCAACCAATAGTTTTGCTGCTAGAGTGTTAACAAACAAACAAACTGAACCAACAATAATACCACTTGCCTCCCCTTTGGGGGGTGGGGTAATAAAGACCGATTCTATTCTATTCTATTCTATTCTATTCTATTCTATTCTATTCTATTCTATTCAATTCTATTGGTATTCTGAGGTG
>JAPQRP010000008.1:13731640-13763662 GCA_037367295.1 Apogon hyalosoma | reverse complement strand
TTTTATTACTTTCAGGTTGATTTTCAACCTTTCAGTGTTTTATTTAGATATTTATGACTTAAACTTGGATGTTTACTTCAATTGTTTCCAATCTAGTAAACAGAATTTCATTCAGGTATGATGCATTTTCAGTATCAAAATGTTAGGGCAAAGGACGGGGACAATGTGAGCTTTTCTATATTTGCAACTACTATTATTATATCAGCCTTTAAAAACATGATCAGTCGAACTCTACTTTACAGGTTTCTTCTAAAGAAAGGGATGTAGGGAGGTTGCCCCAGTTCCTAAAAGCTAAGTCTAACTTTCTGGTCAACTCCACCCGAGGACTAATGATCCAGAATGATCCATAACTCCTAGCAAACTTGTAGGTCTTCAGGAAGAACGAAAATTCAAGAAAACACAAAACAAAAACTAAAAAATTAGAATGAGTTGCTTTTCTGGGACATGAAAAGCATTACCTACAATGTGACTTTTGGTCATAATTGGGCCAGATTCCAATGTATGAGTGACGTCTAACACAAGACATCTCATATCAAAAGACTCATGTCCTTCCACACTAACATAGATATTTTCCTCCCCTGTTTTTTGTCAACACGACCTTCATTTTACAAAATATCTCAGTCCACATGACAATGCAAAATCAACTCCAAACTGGTCCAAAGCCTATGACAAACCACAGTTGTCCAAACTGTGGACACTGTGGATGATACTGGATGTAGCAGATGCAGAAGTTTTAATCTGTCATGAAGGTGAAGCAGCAACAACTTCAGTTGTAAACTTGCATTACCTTAAGTGTTGGTTGTGATTGGGGAAGTGTATTTTTTACAAGATGTGGATTTGTCCATAACACAGGTCCGTCTCCCAAAGGTATCGATGCTGACCTCCATCTACTGCAGGTCATACACTGATTTCTACACCTGGATGTAATATTTCAGGTGCAGTGTCAATACATAAAGACATTATAGACATGAATAAAATGGGGTGAGATGCCAAGGTTTTACAACTTCTGTTTTCCCTTCACGTCTGAAACCATTTTTTAAAAATCTAAAACCCTGTTTCCATGTGGATGAGAGGCCCAAAAGTAGAGAAAAATATCTCTTACAAAATATCTGAATTTGTGTGAATAAAGCATCAAATCTATTTTTATGTGGACTCAAAGGAGGAGACACGGTTGAACAACCAACAATCTGACAGAATCACCTCAGGTCAGGTAATCTAAGCTCCAATCCACACTGTTCCAGTTAACAGCAGTAATGCACCATAACACTGCTAAAAATACTATGGTTTAACTACAGCTAATGTGGCAACATTGAGACATTAGATACCAACTGTATCAAACTGCCTTTTTGCCTTAATAATCATGCTTGAATCATGCTTGGACATGGTAGATCTTATCGCATTATTTTTAATTTAAACAAGAACGTGGATGGCAAAAAAAAAAACTGTGATGCAAATATCGACAGCAGGGGATCTTTGACGTCAATTATTTCATAAACCGATCATCCCACAAACCATTATAAATGAAATGTAAAATGGAAATGAACATTGTGTGTACAGTAAAGCCGATTTCAGTCAATAATGTTAAGACAGACTCCAACCCAGAGACGCATTAAGACAAACATCAAAGATACAACACTAATGTGATTTTAATGCTACTTAAGCTGTCTGTACTGAGCCCAGATTATTAGGTGTTTCTTCATACTATCTGTCATCAGCAGCTGCTTTTAACAAAGTCCTCAGCCTCCGTTTATAAAAGCCCTACAGCCATCCGAAGGCAACCGACAGACACGTCTATTACAATTACTATGAAAATACAACGTCTGAGTCCAAAAGTGTGCCACAGCATCACACTCTAACACAGGAGAATTCATGCTGATTATATTATATATCAGCAACACAAAACCAAGAAATACCTGTACTTCTGGTCGGGGTCAATGGATGTGCTTCTGATTAGTAGTAACTAATATTTGGATCGGATACACATTTAAAGTAAAAATGATAATCTTGTGGCAAAAAAATTCACTGAAATGCCTTTAAGCTGCGGTGTACAGGTTGACCGATTTGACAAAAAAGACATAACAATGCATAGCGTGCCTGTCTGAAATTAACTTTTTTTATTTTATTCAATGTTGAAATAAACATCTAAGCCAAAGCAAAGAATACTTAAATAAATCCAAAGCACTGAACCTCAAACTCAAAACAATCCACCAAAAAACATAAAAATAAGGCAATTCATATTTTAACCATCCAATTATACTTAACATTAATAATCAAGCAAAATATACATTTCTGCTTCATTCTGCTGATTAGTAGTAACCAATATTTGCATCTGATAAACATTTAAAGTAAAAATGAAAATGCTGAAAACTCAATTGAAATGCCTTTCAGCTCACTGTTAAGTGAAATAAATAAAAAGCGATCCAATAAAGTTTCAACTATATTTGCACATTTTAAAAATTATTTGCTCATTGGAAATAGAATTAAAAGAATAATGATACTGACAGTATAAAAACAGTTGAATATCAGACCTGATAATCGAGCTGAATCCCTTTACCACAGATATTCATGGGTGAAAAAATATAATTTGGACAATTGACAGGAAAAGAGATGCATTATGTGCTTGGTGAGACTCTTGATTAGAGCTGGGCACTAAAACAGTCTCAAATGCAATAAAATTTAAGTGGATGGCGATGATGAATTTAGACATTTTTACTCAATATGGGCAAATCTAACAGTTTATCACAGAAGAAATAAATGCAACACCTGCAAAGAGCTGGTATATTTTCCATTTAGTAAACCTTGGGTGACCATATAAGACACTTTTAGATAAATGTGTGAACTGAAGTAGTCGTGTTGTAAAGTCTTTACTGCGTTTCGGTGTCATTTGTTGCACCTTGTAAACTCTGTGGCAAAACATGTGGGCACTGATGAAACTGATGGTATGTTCAAGTTAACCTCATAAATTCTGAAATGTATATTCCAGTAGTACTAACACTTTAAAATGTTTATGCATTTTTCTTTGTTTAAATCCATAGTTGTCCATCTGTTGTCACACTGAATGTATGAAAATTTAAATATTCTTTAGTCAAGTTTAACCAAAGAAGGATAAATCTCCCAACTCACAGCATTATCAAAATATACATGATAAAAGTCTATTTTGTGCTGTTTTGTCTAGCATTCGAACTCCAGTTTTGATACATGGCTCTACCAAGTCAGATACCGCCCCACCCCACCCCCCAACGGGAGGCAAGGGATATTACTTTGGGTTCGGTTTGTTTCTTTGTTTGTTAACATTCTAACAGCAAAACTATTGGTTGAATTGATACCAAATTTGGTTAATATATTGCCAGTGACCCAGAATAGATGTGATTACATTTTGGGAACAGCAGATCAAAGTACATTTTTTTTTAATTAATTTTTTAAAATCTTTTTTTCCCCACTTACTTATAATGGGTGAAATTTCACATGTCTATAGCAGCAAAATTATTGGTTGAATTCATACCAAATTGAGTTTATAGATTGCCAGTGACCCAGAATATATGTAGTTACAGTCTGAGAAAAGTAGGTCAAACTTCAAACTTTTTATGAATTTTTTTAAATCTTTTTTTTCCCCTCCCATTTACTTAAATGAGCAAAATTTCAAATGTCTATAAAACCACAAATTTAATTTCAATTTACTTCAAACTTGGAACATATATAGAGACAGCTGATATGCTGACATCAGCACACGCATAGACATGATGACATCAGCTGGATCAATGCCAAAATAAACTACACTATGTGCAAGGGGCGGGGTTTGTTGTGTCTGGCATTGATTGTTTGTTGTTTTTTTCCTTTTTTCTGTCACAAATCACAGCCAAACATAAAACACCAAAACCAACAATCATAAAAAAGGAGTACATGATGATCAGCCAGGTCCATAATAGGTCAAACTCTACAACTCTCATATTTCACCAAGTGTAACAGATGACCTCCAGCATCACCGCTCCTCCTCTCCTGAATCACTACTTCAAATTCTCTTTTATTATCATCCTCCATTATTGGAACAAATTATCCAGTATACGAGACAAATACTATAACTGCTCACTGAGATAAACATTAAAAATCACAGCCTCTAAAAGGAATATGATCAAGTGATGCATAAAATCCAATATATGATGTAACAGTTGTATAGTTAAAACAAAGCCTTCAACAAAAACCGCCTCGCAGCCTCTGAACCTCATCTGCCTACATTAACCAGGCCAGGCTAAAAGAGAGCAAAACATTCCCCCACCGAGAGGGTCATTTCATATCCTGAAAGGCAGGAGGCCAGGGTCAAAGTTCACAGAAGAATGGGGGAAGGCTTCCCCTTGGGGATGGGATATACCATTACAAACCAGACAGGGGTGCAAAAATCAGACAGACCTTCCAAACTGGTGATAGAACAGCTGCGACAAACCTATTCCGAGAAAACAAAAACACTTATAATCAACCCGATATGGAGAGGATGAAAAGCAGTATCTTTTGACTATTGGTCTGTGTTTTGCCCACAACTGCAAAACTGACATCGAATGAATGTGTAATTTTATGTCCTATGTGAACTGAAAACGGACAACATACTATGTTGTATGTTTATTTTTAAAAAAATGCATTTTGCAAGAAAAACGCATGATATATTAACCTTTCCTCACCTAAACTTTGTAAACTGGAACCCAAAATCCTGATAATATGTGCATTTGGGCACACTGGAGACAGGGGTTTATTTTTGGCACAAGGCTCTTATCTCCATTAATTTAATGTCGCTGCAAGCTGTGGCAGAAAAACAGCCAACAGGTTATTTGAGGCAGAAGTTTAAAGTGCTCTGTTTCAAGATTAGCAAGAGTAGCAATTAGAGAAGGTGACAGAAAAGAAAGAGCAGAAAATATAAGCCTTAAACAGTGACACTCTGAACAGAATATTTGGCATGAGTGTTACTGAGTTACTCTCATTTTTATTTGTTTTTCACTGTAATATTTCAGGTCTTGACTTCAGCATTTTAAGAGCTCTGAAATGATTGCTGCTGTGATTGGATTTGAACTGAACTGTCAGAGCTGAGGCTGCAAACAAGATTTACTGGGGTTTTCGTTTGCTAAGAGTTCTTTGTCCTCTTCTCTGGCCTCTTTTTGTTAATGTAATATACACAAGGAGAAAAAAAAAAAGCAAACAAACATGATCTGACATGAGCAGACGAGTGTGTGTGTGTGTGTGTGTGTGTGTGTGCGTGTGCGTGTGCGTGTGTGTGTGTGTGTGAAGAAAATCCAGACTGTTGAAGATGTTGCATTTCTGGAGCTGCATCATTAACATCCACTGTGGCAAATCTACCTGTGAACCACACAGCGCAGGATCACAGACACACATATACAATTCAGTGTGTTAACACAACAACAAAACAAACCTCAACAAAGAGCAAAAGGCAAAATGGAAATTCACAGCTCCCAATCCTTTGTGTTGAGAAGCAAGGCTTCTCAATTTCCAGGCTCAAGAGGAGAGTTGTTGATGCTCGCAAATATTGACAAATCTGTACCAAAATACTGTTCTGTGGCAGCGAACCCAGGGTGTAATGTTGCTTTATAAAAGCTAACAGCGATTTGCCGAGCATCAAGCCGGGACGATGACTTTGCCTGACCCACCTGTCTGTTGATCCTGCTGCCTAGCACCAGACTAAACACTGAGATTTATACCAGAGCTTATTGGCTGCAGCTGACTAACCAGCAACCAATCAGGATGCGAGGAGGGATGATGGAGGGCAAAAACCAGACAGGGAGAGTAAAAAGGAGAGGAGGAGATTTGTAGAGACAACCAAACCTCATAGAAACCAGAAACAGGAACAGGAAAAAAAAACTGCAGCATGTGGTGACAAGAATTTTATTTTATCGGTATTTTTTCTCATTTTTTAAATCACTGAACCCAAATAGAGTTGCCTGGGATAAACGGATAGAAAAGCTGCAATTTGCCACTATGAGATAGAAATATAAGCGTTTTTTGCCAGGGTATCAAATGTTGATGCATAAGAATAATAAACTAAAAGGGCATCTTTTTCTGAATGGCACAGAATTGATTACCTGGCTCTGAACGGTGCTTGCTATCAGACCATGCTTTTACTATCGCTAAAAGGAATCAATATATAATGAATTCCAAATGGCGGAGTTTCAGAAACATAAATGTATCCTACACATGAGTGCATAAAGTAACCTCTGAGGATCGATGAATATGACATTACACAAAGCCAGAGGAATGCATCTTCTTAATTGACCTGAGCATTTCAAATTAATTCAAACGACAATTAAAATGGATTGGACTGTGTGGCACCTTCGCCCTGGAATCGCACAGAGCTTTTTATTGTGTGCTCGACTCACCTCGTGACCTGGCCTTGTGTTTTAATTACAGCTGTCTCCAATCCGGCAGCTCGTGCAGTACAACAAAAACAAATGCGGAATGAAAAGCTTACTTTAGCATTTACATAAGTGATAGAATTAGCACTATACACAGATAGTAACATCATAAAATCAAATGTAATTAAACAGGACATACGCGCCGTAAAGTAAACAGGCAAAGAATCTCGCTCTTGTCTAATCGAATTACAGCCGTTTGTATGTGGTTATTTTCACGGCTGAGGATAAAATATTCCAGCTGTGTGTTAGAAATAAGATGTCAAAACTCTTCCTGTTGCAGCCGCCTACATGCTCAGGTTATTATGAACTAGAAGTGATTTCGAGTGTTATAATGTGCAGTGTTAAAACTGCCTTCACAGTGTAATTCAAACAGATGTAAAAGCTTTTCTAGTAGAAATTCTCTGATCATTATTTGCTCATTTGAAGTCACGGCTTCGATTTTAGCATTTGCTATTATTCACGTGACATGCAGCTGTAAGTGATGCTTGTGAAGGGAACTGAAAAATGCACTTGATATTAATATGACTGGAAAACAGCATTTAATCTGGTGGCTGATATTGAAGTCTATTTTATTGCTTTTAATTATATGATACGATAATAAAGCAGATGAGGATAAAATGGCGCATTAGTGCAGGTGTGCGAAACATCGAGGGGCTCGTAAACAGAAATAAACAGTAAGAGAACCACAGGAGGTGACGCCATTATAACGCATAAACATTCACATTTTTCATTATTATTTCAAATGCACAACTTAATGATCTTTAAACTGCAACAATTAAGTGATGTTCAAAATAGTTAATAGTTAAAAGGAGGGGTTCAAATCTGGTGTAGAGGTTGACTGATCTGAGAGCCAATTAATCTGCTGATATATATGAGAAAACACGTAATAAAGCGCAGAATACATGTTTGAAATTAGCTCTTTCATCTTATTCAGTGGTAAAATAAATATCTAAGCCAAAAAAAAAAGAATACTTAATAAGAAAAAGTCTAAAGCACTGAGCATCAAACTCAGAGCATTTAATCAAAAAATGTGAAACCTTGGGTAATTCTAGCAGTGGGTCGTTGCTTGAAAGTCAACAGCTCAAGTTGAGAAGCCTAATATTAGCCTATCCATCAGATTAACCTCAACATCTTTAATGCTGTAAACAATACTTTGAGTCATTCTGCTGATTAGTAGTAACCAATATTTACACATGATGAAGTAAAAATTTAAATCTCGTCAAATTTACAACACAAAACTTCATTGAAATGCCTTTAAACTCTGGTAGCCCAGTTTGACAGCTTATTAATCTGCAAATATAAAAAAAGGACATAATAAAGTGTAGCATGCATGTCTGAAAGAAGCTCTTTCATATAAATCTGTGCTGAAATAAATAAGTCAAAGAAGTTAAAACCTAAATTTTAAAAAATCTGAAGCACTGAGTATTAAACAAAGTAATTCATCAAAAACTGTGAAAACTAAGCAATTCTAGGAGCAATCCCTTGTTATCCTCAACATGCCTTTAAGTTCTGGTGTAGAGGTTGACCAGTATGATAGCCAAATAACATTAAAAACAAGATATAAAACATAGTCTGAAGTGGGCTTTTTCCTTTTTTTATACAATGGTGGAATAAACACCTAAGTGAAAGAAATTAATACCCAAATAAATAAACCTGAAGAACATGAAATAATTCATAAAAGACAGTGAAAACTACACAATTCTAGAAGTGATTTATTCCTTTAAAGTCAATGACTAGAGTTGAGAAGCCTACTATTATCCATCAGGTTATCCCCAGCACTATACATTTCCTCTTCATTCAACTGTAAGAGCCGATGAACAGGTGTGTACATTTCAAAGAACGCTATACGAATAATTTTCTGCAGCCTATCTCCAGAGGAGCAGACTGTAATCGACGACATTAAGGATGACTTCTCATTTAGGAGGCCAAGAAGGCAGTTAACATAATGATACCTTTTCTTGGCTTGTCCTTACCAAATGCTTTCCTAAAGATTATCCCTCTGCACAACCTCTCATTATCAAAGCAATCGCCTGACAATAGGAAAAGAACAGTGGAAATTGCGTGAATTAGTGTAGGACTATGGAAAAATGATTGCCGATTTAAGACTATAATTAGGGCTCTTGCAAAACAATCAGACACAATTAGGAGGTACCAGTCAATAAGCTCAAACTCATAAGGAAGAGGAGCTGAATTAATATTTGATGGTTTTTAAATGGCTGTGTGAGCTTCGACGCCTCCCTCTCACAGTTAGATATTAGACAGTCTTCACGGCTCTTATTGAGGCTAATAAAGCAGGTGACTCGCAGGTAAATCAGCAGGTGAATCGGCATTGCCTTACTATGAAAATGTCCATTTGCTTGTAACTAACTTCCTGAGAGTATCATCAGAGTGGTAGCGGCAACGCAGTGTGAATGTTTATGATGACAGTCCCACAAACTGCAGCGAGGTCAAATATTAACTTCCACCATGGAGGTGTAAAAAGGTTTGTAATTGTAGCAAAAACGGGGAATGGGCTTCTGTTACAAGGTGCTTAGCTGTTTTACATATTTAGATGCATTCCTTTACAGATGTGGAAAAATTAAATGTACTATTCTGAAATTACACAGCCAGACCTAACCTACAAATATGACATAAGAGCAAGAGAATCATGAAAATGAACCACCTCCATTTTTGACCAAACTGAAGTATTTTTATCTTGGGGAGTAATTAGCACAAAAACAAAACAGGAAGGCATGGAAAACACGCAGCAAAACCTCAAAAAACAAACTTTCAGAGACTGTTTTAGCTTCACATTTAACTAAAAAAGAATCCTTTAGTTTTAGTTTGTTCCACTGAATCATCTTCAGGGATAAATCTTTCAAAGAAATACCTGACTAACTCTCCGTAAGAATACATGTCACTGTTTAGAAAAAGGTAGTTAATTTTTTTATACTTGAGCACATCAGTTCCAATGAGTCAGGCTTTGTAAGAGTTTAACAACTAAGAAGTGCAGAGCTGCGTTGAAATAACTGGAAGCAAAAATATTGGGGAAGCAACAGAGCTCATTTGATTTTCATTAACAGCTCATCAAAAAAAAAAAAAAAAAAAAAAAAAGAAATTCAAGCAAGGTTATGGAACTGAGCAGCTGAAATTCTACTAAAATGACAAATAACACAAGAAAAAATTATTAGTTCAGATACAGACCTGAGCCTCGATAATTATCTGAAAACATTGTGATCTTCTACCAATATGAAAAACAAAGCTCTCGGGTTAACGGTGATGAAAGAAAAATGAAAATGCTTTATCTTTTCAGGGAATTTAATTGAAGATGGCAATGATATTACAGAAAATAAAACGGAGAGCCAGGTTTTTTACAGGGCCCCATGCACAAGAAGTGGAACTGACAAGTGTGCAACATAGTTTCATGTAATGGATTTATTATGAGGCCTCTGATCTCTGACATACAGACCAACACTATGTCCTACAATACGCCTACATATATATGATAAATCAGGGATTACAGCATGAAATCACATGCAGGTGGTCAGTGCAATAAAGCCAGGCATATGCTCAAAGTTCATCCATTCAGAGTGAAACCCTTTGTTTTTAATTATTTTTCTATCTAGTCCGTACATGGAGGTAAAATAACCTGACGTGGCCTGGAGGGATGTTTGCGAGCACCTAAACACTCTGCAGAGATGCGCTGGAGTTGAAAACATGTGGCTACGTCTGAGCCCAAAGCCATGTCACCCTGCAGAGCACATGTCAGTCAGCTGTGACTGCAGGCAGAGCAAACGGGATGGGACAGAGCGGGGATTATAAGGCAGCCTGGTGTTTCCACTGGGGTCTTCCCTGCTGGGCTACATGGTCCCAGCTCCCTTTGTCTGCTGTTAACCCGTTAAATCCCACGGAAGAGCCCATTCACTAATGTGTCACACACCCCGGGGGGGCATTTTGTGTGGAATAATGATCTTAAAGGGGTTACACAGCATTGCCACTGATTCCAGTCCCCCCCCAATTCGTCAACTGCACCCCCAACGCACACACATTCATTTGTTTCCTGGGGTGTTTGCCGTTTCAATTACAGTCAACTGTTGTTTTAAGTTCTTGGAAACACCAACAGACAACAGTCCTTCAGAGGATGTCCACTGACTCTGTAAACTCCTCAGTCATCATAGAGGTTGATCTGATTGACTTCTGCATTTTATGTGAGGATACTACGCCGCATTATTCAGTTTATCTAAGCCAAATTTATGACTTTTAAGATGTTTTTCAATGCATCTACGGTCAAATTTTACACCTTATATTCACATAAATAGCAGTCCAACAGGCCTTTTTGTGTTGAACCAGTCTTAACCACTCCAGCTAATGTTACATTTCCATTTGTCCATGACTAATGTTTCTGTTACTAGTGTTCAAGTTGCTAAAACTCATACCTGAACCCCTCCACCCATGAATGATCGAATGGAGGCTCCACTCATTCCCATCTCTGTTAAAATAAAATGATCAACACAAATATTTCCAAATACAGCAATATCATTTATTGTGCCTGAAATTTTCAAGACCTTTGAGTGCCACTTTTAAGGATTAATTATAGTTTTAAGAATAGTTAAGGCCTTAATTTTGGAACAATCACATTTAAGACTTATGACTTTTTAAGGATCTGCAAACCCCCTGGTATTTCAGTGGATCACACATTTCTTTCTCTTTTACCATTATTTTGTAACTTGAAAACAAAAAGTTTACATCATATATTTCTGCCAGTCATAGAGAGAACATTTTTATTTATTTATTTAGTTATTTATTTATTTATTTCCACACTATAGTGTTTTAATTAACACAGTCACCAGAACTTTTTTTTACCTTTCAGAACAGAACAAAATCCATGACCAGAAACCAGGGTTTACATCCTGATTTCTCTAAGTTTATATGTTTTTAGGTGTTAAAAGAATTTTCACCAGGGTTTGTTTTAGGACATTAAAAAATACACTACTACATCTTTATCAAACTATGACTTTCTCTCTCTGAGTGTGTAAACCTAACCATAAAATTGCCAACTACTTAAATATGTAGTTTTCAAAGATCATTATAAAATGTCTAAGCTGAAGAAACAAAAAAATTCTTCCAACATATTACCTGGGATAGACAGCTTTTTAAAGGTGGGAGTCATCTATTATTTATTCTATTGGAATTGTGTGTTTATTTCATCATTGAATGCTAATAATTTCTAAATACTGCAATGATAAATAATGCGAAAGTGCTAAGTTTTTAGCCATCACATCACCTATTCTCTTCATAAACTGAAATTCGGAAAATTTCTAACTGTAAACTAAATTTTTGTGAGGCTCAGTCAAAACAGTCAAAATGCTCAAAAATATTGAAATGACATGGATCGTGTTTTTGCAGAAATGTGCAATAATTACACTTCACTGTGGCGACAGTTGTGTTTTGATCATACTTGACCATTGAATACATCACAAGAGTGTGTATTTGTGTTAAAGACAGAGATAGAGAGAGCACATGCGGGAAATGTTGCAGGTTCACAGTGAGAAAGTGTAATTATACTGCAGTAATGCCTTCTATGATTAATGATGTGGGCCTCTGGAACCAAACCATCGGGCCAATGGCAAATTACCACTATAAAAATAAACCATGATGTGAACAGGTCAGCTAGGCCAGAGCACAAAATGTCTCATAGTGTGTATTTATATACAGTGTATGAGTGAATAGGGAGTGAGCTCTAGTAACCCAATTAGTGCCTGTCCACTTTCACAGAGCGGCTCCCTTCACATCACGTTATACGCTTCTCTAGTCATGTGTAGATCGGGACACTTTCATTCCAGTTCTAAGAGCCACAGATGCCCTTACACATGTATGATTTAAGCAAAATTCTGGTCGTCTGAAGTTAGAGCTACTAATTGAAAAAAATGGTAAAAGCAACAAAAACACTAAAGCATGATGTCTTAAATTTCTGTTGACAATGTACCATCATCACTGCTGTGGCAGGGAATGTGGTGCAAATTAACATCAAATGTACAACTGTATGACCTAATCCTTATGGCCCAAATTGCTCCCAGAAATAATGCAGCTTTGGCTAAATCTGACGAGCACGACGAGGATACGACTGAACTGTTCCACGCTAAATTCCTGAAGGGTCTCTTGAGCATTGCAGAGTCAAGTTCACATTTCTTGTCAAATCCTGACTTCACTGCTCTGCACATAACCACATCTGATTAGTTCTCGACATCCCCCCACCCCCCGCCCAAAAACACACGCACAGAGACAACCTCCTCACATGGAGAGCACTTGACTCGTGCCCAAATTGAACTCTCATGCACTCTACATTTATGACAGATAATGCCTTTTACTAGCCAAGCTGCACTGGAGTAATACATGGAGAGCATGGCACTCAAAAGCAGCAGCAATCAGGGAATCTTGTGGTTATGAATCAGCTTTGGGAGAAGCTTGAGCTCGTGTCAAAAACATGACAACTATGCAATTATTCGCCAGTGCACAAATACAGTAAATCTGACATATTTATTTCACTGGAGCTTAAGGCCAAAATTACACAGTTTATATTTTCCACTAAGTCACTGCCAAAATGAAACCAGAAAGAGTAACACAAGAATGCCATTATAATAAAATCACTATTATTATTATTTCTAAAATGTGTAACAAATTATAGAGTGTGTAAAAATTAACTGGAAAATATCAGCACATACACAGGAGATGTGGCCTAAAAAATGATTATTGCCTTCAACTTCAGAGTCTGAACAGTACAGATGATAGGGGCTGAGGGTGGGAATTTTTAACCTATTACTATTATCACTGAAGGTAAATGAAGAGCTACCTGACTGGACTTGACGCTACACTGCTCATTATCTCAGTTATGACAGTGATTTTTGTTTTTTTGTTTTGGACTCATCGTGGTCATGGGCTTAAATGTTGTTTCACACTTGTCAGCACATCTTTAAGTGCCGTCTTCATAAATTCCAACATCCACAGGCTAAATGAAATGAGTAAAACACAATGTTTCAGTGCAAGTAATCCATCTAAGTTTATTGCACATTCAAACACATAATTAATGACCCATTAAATGCACAGCCCCTGGTTTCTATGAGTATGAATCTGAAGTGTGTATGTTTCTAAGCATCAATCAGATGAAAGCCTGACAAACGGTCCCATTCTTTTTTAATAACAATAAATCAAAGCATGCACATGGACGTCTCTCTGAGATGCAGATAATCAAAAGCAGAGTGTGAGATGGCCAAACATCATGTCTAATGTCCCAACAAACTGAGGATCAACTGTTTCCAATTAGGATTACAAAGACACACAGAAAATAAAATGAACTCATTCACCCTGTTGCTTTTTTTACATACACTAAAAAATATTTTACAGAGCATGCTTGCAGTTGTTTTATAAAAAAAAAAAAAAATCCAAATCATAAATCTTTTTCATGAGTCTCCATTTGTACCATATTTCAAAGAAAAAAAATATGAAAGAATGCCTGAGCATTGTGCCCTGCTGTCCATTTTTGTTTTCATTTCTCACTTCTTTCATTGCTGTTTAATCCAGTCACATCAGCTCCCTGAGCAGGTGAAGTCAGCCAAAGACTTTCCCACGGTCTGAGAGCAAATCCAACGCCCCAAGCCCTTCCTGAGGGCCGGCCATCTGTCCGTTCTGTTTGGAGTGTGTTAGGGGGTAAAGCGTCAGCTGCATGACCAAATTCAACGTTCCAACACACCCCTCCTTGACGAAGAAAAGCCCCAAGCATCCATTCAACTCAACGCGCACACACAGCTTGTGCCTAAACACAAACAAATCAACAAACAAACAGACAGATGTGACTCTTCACATTCGACAGATTTGCAGTCCAAAATCCTCACACATATCCTCTGCTATTGTAGCATTAAAGCACAGTTTAAAAATCTACAGCTGCACATAAATACTGACATTTTAACCAGATCGTACTTTTCGGCTTAATTTTAAAAAATAAATAGTAAAAAATCAAATCCCGTTCAAAATTGAAAAACAGTGATCAACAACTGAATTCCTTTTCATTCCTTTTCCTTTTTTTTACGCTTAAACATAAAAGTTGCTAGTAAAGGAGAATCCTCATTAAGATGGTACTCTGCCTCTCAACAAAAGAGTTCACCACATAAACCTTGACCTTTGCTCCCTCCGAGGATAAATCATCTGTGCCTCTGACTTCCACAGAACAATGCAATTTCTACGCAAAAAAGAAGCTGAAAATGTAGTCCCAGCAAATATGAACATCATTACACCTTGGAGAAAAAAACATCTTACTTTGAATTAGGATTTGCCATGATCATGTGACGCATTTCTTTCTTTCTCAACACATGCTGCCACCCCCATCCCAAAGCGTTCCCCCTACTCTTTTTTCCCTCCTCAAACTGACGTGCTATCATTTTATTTCCCCTCTCAAAGAGCGACTCTGCCGCTTGTGGATATGGTCCTCGCTCCGGCCTGACGCATTTTTAAAATGCGTGACATTGCCTCTGTGGGAGCATGAGAACGGAGCTTCCTCAATAGTAGGGTCCTCATACCCGGCCCGTAACCATGGAAGCAGATGCCTGCCCTCCCGGCCCTCCTTACCTCCTGTCGATCGCGGGCTGTGAGCTGCTCCGGCAGTGAAAAGAGGCTATGCCTGCCTTTCTCCTCGCTCTGACCGAACTTGCCCCACTCCTCAAAAGGACCCATTGAACAGGTCACTGGTCTAGACTTGTTTGCACGGTCCAGGGAGCAGCCTTGATGTAACCCTTGCTCTCCTCTCTCTCTCTTTCTCTCTCTGCCTGCCACACCAGCCGCCCAGCGACTGCAGACTGTGGAGGGGTGGCGGGGGGGACATTGGAGACGTGGATTTGAAAAGGAGCCCGTCCGATTTTGCCATTGTGCCTTTTCATTCATCGATCGAATGAATATCGAACCTTCTGTCCCTGCGTGTGTGAAACGGATAGCTTAGCAAGCATTTTTCCCCTCTCTCTTCTCAGGTCTGTGTTGTGGGCCCAGTGCTGTGATTCTGTTTTTCACTGCTTATAAGAATGTAATTTTTATTTTAAACTTACTTTGAACTGATTGTACATTTGATTCTGATGTAGCCATGATGTTTGATCCTGGATGTAAGTTCTGTAGATCTCATCACTTCCTACCATTTTTTTTATTGAATTTAAAGAAAATTTCTTTGAGAGCATCTTTGTGATTAATTGTTCATACTCTAATTATATTTAAATGTGTGCAAAAAACTAAAATAATGAAATAATGCAAAATAATTAAATGCAAACTAGAATTTATTAAAGTTTTAATAATTCAAAGAAATCTAAAAAGACTGACAATTATAGTTAAATGTGTGTTATTTCTATTTAAATGCATTTGCATTGAATTATGTTTAAATTAACACTGTTCAAAAATGCAAATGTTGGAGAAAAAAAGGGAAAAAAGAAAAATACTTTCAACTTAAAATAAAATCTACTGTTGTGGTGTTAAAATTGTTATTTTTACTGCTTTATTATTTTCCAAATGAATGCTTTATATGTTATATAATTTCCATATATTATGTCTAAATGTTACATTCATTTTTACATTATTAAATTAATTAAGATCTTCAATTAAAACAAGGTCATATTTATTATTTTAGTTTACAATTAACTCAATTAGGATATTGACAGCAATTACAGTATAATAAGGTTATTATTTCAAGGTGGTTAAAACGATATTTATTTCTATTAATTAGATGTATTTCTATATGTTGACCTCTTACAGTTAACGGTTGGATGAGCGAACACGCACGTGATAGTGAACGCTTCAATGACAGCTTTAGTTAAAAAAAAAAAAAAAAAAAGGTGAGACGATCAATGTCAACATATCAATATTGTTCACTCAGAGGCCACAGATGAGGTGACTATTTGTTCAATCTGATTCATAAGGCAAAATCTCATTTTCTTGGTCAATTGACAAATGCTTTTGTGATTCATCAACCCCTCATTTTCTCTTAAACATATTGTAAAAACTGGATGTAAAAGGAAGAAAGAGTAAAACATCCTGTGTATGTGTTTAGGATTTATCTCCATCATATAATTTCATAAAACACTTTTCATTAATTTACAGCATCGACATATCGATTTGTGCCTTCTCTGCCATCATGATATTGTTCTTTCAGATTTTTTGTAAACATATTTCTAGTGCATATGAAGTATTTCACTCGTGCATAAATTGCAATCACATTTCGTGAGCGGAGCCTGAGGAGCAGTTATAGTTTCCATTCTCCAAGTGACAAGTTGCTATGCAGGGGCCAATCAAAGGGGGCAGACAGGGGAACAAAACAGGGCAGAAAATGAGCAAATTCAAAGGCAGAGGAGGGAAAGCAAAGGAACCAGTGAAGTAAGAAGGCAAAGGCATTGTGTCCGCACAACAATCAAGGCTGCTCCCACAGTGAGTACCAGGCCTGCCCTCTGAAAATATTGCTGCTACCACAACCCACATCCAAAACAGTACAAAACCAAAGGCTCCGGCAGGAGGTCAGGAACTGGCTTTAAGTTAGCGTGGCTTTATGTGGAAATAAATCATGTTAACCAACAAAAGAAAACACTGCAAACAGCTCCTCTCTGGCAACACAACAATATTTATTCCTCATACTTTTAAATGCTGACGTCAATATCAGCACCTTTATATAGATATTCATCAAATATTATTTCACTGAAAAGAGCATTTACTCTGAAGTGTTTATTTATACTAAAAGGGAATAAAATACAGGGGAAATGACCCAGAATGTTATCCATACTTGGGCTGGAAAACAAGAAGGTGATATCCTAACAGCAGAGGTGGCATGTTGGAAATAGAACAGGCTGATTTGAGCAGGAACAATGGCGGAGGAGGGGGTGAAGGGTCTAAGTGAACGGACATACAGCACACTGACAGGGACAAGCCGGCCAAATCTGCCACAAAGACACACTCAACCTTCCTGTCTCATGTTACACACTCGCACGAGCCTTCGGTTTTCCACAGCCGTACGATCCATGAAATATCATAATAAAACACCGGCCTTTGTACACAACAGAGAACGTGTTATTTCAAGGTAAAATCATTCAAATATCATCACTGCAGTTTTAAAATAATCCCAAAATGTGCATATTAAAATACAATGAAGCACAAGACAGGCTCCATCTGTTTCCTTCACATTTGAGTCTTTACAGGCAAAGCAAAAAGCTATTAAAAGATAACAAAAAAAAACAGTGTTAGGTTTCTTTTCAGCACTCAATGTCAGTGCACCTAAACAAGAGTTCTCGCAGATGTTCTCCGGGACGCACAAGTGAAGCGGTGTCCCATCACCGCCGCCATCATCCTGCCTGGAAACAGTGGCAGCCAAATGCCAAGTGCAGCTCAAGCGCGTCTGCTTCCGCTGCCGCAGAGACGCGACCCGGTGTCAGCCTCGCGCACGCATCATTACAAAGCAGCCCAGTTCACCGAGTACAAGCAGGAGTTTGGAAAGCATGAGAAGTTCCAGCAGCCGCTCTCCTCTGATTCTCCTCTTCCCCTGCTCGGACCTGATCCCGTCCCGGTTTGTTGAAATGCAGATTGGGCAGCCAGCAAACCGTGTGACTGCAGCTTACATGAGACATAACAGACTGAAAAGCAGCCATTTGGTTTAGCTGGAGCCCAGACACACCATGCGTAGTGTTACACCACTGCTTAGAATTAATAAAAAAAAATAGATCTACTGTGGTGATTGTGCACTGAGGCAGATAAAAAACAGGTCACAATAATAATGATAATGGTAACTCCTTTCACCTGCAAAAAATAACAGTAACTATTAAAAATGCATATAAATTTACCCACATTTACACAATGAGTTCTTCTTATGTCAGATAATTAAAAATGTTTTTAACCTCTGAAACTGAATTTAGATCATTAATAGAAGCTAAAAAGCAGAAAGCCAAAAACAGATTTCTCCTTATTATGACAGACAATAAGTCTTAAAAGGGATACTTAATTTACACAATTAATAATTAAAAACAAAAACACAGAAAATGTGCAAAGAAAATTAAATGTCATCATATTATTAATAGATAATGGTCAAAAGAGCAACGTCTGGATTCATTCTGAAATAAATGAAAGGCACCGTCTAAGCCTGATACTAACCCTTCATACAACAAAAAAGACTGGGAGCCAAACTAACTTCAGCACCATTACTCATGATTCGTTGTCCCTCCTCAGGGCCACAAAGCCATGTGTCTCCCTCCCTCAGGTCAAGCCCATAGGCTGCAGCACAAAGCACAGAGGGCATCATAATCTCCTAAACCCCCTGAAGTCAGGACTGCTCAAAATGCTAAGCAGATCCACAACATCTTCACTACATTACCCAACTCGTAGTGTCTCCCTACATTTGGCTTGTGTTAAACTTGCGGGTGGAAAATCCCTGTGTTTCAATTACCTATTAAACTGTTATTTTGGAATCGAAAGCCTAATCATTAAAAATGTCAGTTTTGATCACAATTGCGGACCCAAGCAAGGAAACTTCATGCTTGCGCTACATGAAAATTGTAAATGAAAGAAAACACAGAACACCACCCTTGATCAGATATAGTCTGAAGGGCTATGATCAGGTTGTGTGAAAGGCGGATCCTGTGGTTGGGTCTCAGGCGTGGGTGCTGTCGCTGTCACCAAAGTCAAACATTAAGCTTTGGAAGGTGAATTGGAACAAAGGGCCCTCACCGTAACTACTACTCAAAGCACTGTTTAATTAGGTGTAGGGCAACAAATCCTCCCCATTCAGTGGCCGGACACTTGTGGTGGTTAGAGTGGAGTGTATGGTCGGTGAAAGACTCCCGTCATAACACTAGAGGAGTGTCCCCTCCTTCACAAAGACACACACTGATTCACTAATGCCTGTCTGTTAACAAGCCCATCGTCTGCTTCTCTAACTCATTGTCTCCTGAATGGGTGCTAATGGAGAGACAAAACAGCACGCACACAGACACACACTGAGGCCCTCCTGCATCGTGCTGCTCTTTTTATAGACTCACAACTGGACACTTGTCTTTACAAGTTGACCAGCAACATCCACCAAACAGACTCTGGTTGTTGGAGATAAATAACAAAATTAAAAGAAATTAAATTAAAGCAGCAAAAATGAAAATCTGTTCATTATCATTTAAGAATAAATTCAGGGTTAATCCAAAATGATGTTTGCAAGTCCTGAAAAATAGGTTTGCTTATTTATTTTTATCTTATTTAATTTTTCAAACAATAATTTCTTCTTTACTTTTAATTAAATGAGACAGAATAATTTCTACATTTTATCTGCTTCATTATATTTTGTTCCTAAACAGCAAAAATAATATTAAATGTCTGGAAGCGATGTGTTCCTAAATTAATTAAAACTCTCCGGGCACACGTTTCCTAACTGTCTGGTTGCATAAAAAGCAAAATAACTCACACTAGAGCTGGATTTGGGTGGTGGACTCTAATCCTGAAGAATAAAACCAGAATATCCACCGAGACAAATCTTGTTTGATGGATCCCTGCTGCTAGATCCAACCACAGCAGTCCGGTCTGGGAGGCCCATTGTGTCAGAGACGCTCGAGAAGGAAACACACTCAAAATTTATTAGAAACGGGACTCTTCAAATACAATATTAATTCACAGACAGCAAAGTAAAAGCAAATTATCTTAATCCAGCATAGACCCATGCTGCCCCTTTTAGGGGGGGAAACACAGCTTTTATGTCAGTGCTTGAATATTCATGCATTTACTTAAAACTTTAAGAAAAAAAAATCAACTCTGATTTTTTTTGGAATCTGCTGATATTTCTTTAACTTCCAACACTTCTCTTATTTAACACATAAATGTATATTTTGTTTTTTAATTGTAGCTGTTCCAGTAAAATACAAAATTCCTTTACAATTGTGTGATTGTGCTAAGCATTTTTTACAACAAATTAATGCAATTAAATGAGTTTGATGAAATACTAAAATAAACAAAACACCAATAGTAAATGTTACTTCAATATAAAACATTCTAAATTATTTCAGGGCCTTTTCATCATTAAAATGCAACAAAATAAATTAAAACTAAAAGCAAACTAAAAGAAAATGCACCATTCTGGGTTAAATCTAAAAGACAAATTTATGTTAAAGAAGTGTTAATTATCTGTTTGTGGTAATAGTTTGGGTGGGAAAAGAGAGAAGTAAGGGTTAAGGAAAATAAAAGAGGAAAAAAGACGAGTGTATTGCAACACTGGCGTCTCTGTGGGATTAACGTGGCTGTCTGAGTGTGTATGTAACACAGACACAGTGATAGAGAAAGTGCTCGCTGTATCTAATTATGTGAGTGAAATTATGAGCATCTGCTGCTTTATGTTTAGTGTAAGAGCATGTATATGAGCGCGTATGGATGTGAGCTGCAGATGACAAAGCGCCGGGCTCTCCCTCCGCCCTGTGGTCCGAGGGCAGGGGCTGGACACTGCCTTTAAGCCAGCCCCGGGTCAGTCCAAACACTGGCAGCTATTCATGACCAGATCAAGTTGATGTGAGATTCTGTCCCTCCTCTGCCCCCAATTTCCATATGAATGTGGAGTATGCTAAAGAAAAAAAACAAGCAAGATCCTGGTCTCAGAGAGAGCCGGTGCAGGGTGAGAAAACACACTTTCGCTGGGTGGATTCGACCTCCTCCTTCCCCCATGCCAAATAAAAGAAATATGGACATTATAAGCACATTTAGACAGAATAACAAAAAAAAGGAGGAAAAACAGTCTGCACACACTCGGTCGAAACCCAGACTGTCTATCTCCTCCCAACACACACTCAAACCCAGCCAAGGTCAACCCCGCTGTCTTATGAATCAACACACCATCGTTGCATACACATATTTAGAAATGCTTCATCATAATGGACATGAACGGCCCCGTGCAGACTGCATCCCGGCCACTGTGTGCAGAGGCTTTATCCAGACAAAGGGTTTGTCCTCAAAGACAAACAGCAGGAAGCAAGGAAACGGCAATGAACATGATGCACGCATGTAACCACCCCCAGACACAAAACACAATGTTGGAGAAACACAACACAGTAAAATAGTGCAGATCTGCATACCATGAATGTCTTGTATCCTCTCGCTACCTGGCAGGCCCAGGGTGATGCCGGGTGCATCAACACCACGCCATCACGTGTTTATACATGTGTTTCGGACAGACGTGGGCCTCCTAATACACACAGACAATGTCACACGGTCCTATTGTTCCACTCCATCGTTTGGCCGCAGACAAACCCCAGTCCCGTCTAGCTGTTTAAAGGTGGGCACAAACCCAGAGCGATGAGGCCATCTATTACCAGGAGGGATGAGGGGAGGGGGGACAGGCACCCCTAAATAGAGGAAAGCACAGTCAGCTAGGTTTATAACCAGCACTAAGCACCAACCCAAAGCCTGCTGCTGCATCCTGAGGAGCACAGACACAATGAACACCACCACATCATTTCAGAGTTCATGCTTTTTTATTATGTAAAAGGCCTGAAATGAAAACCCATTTCATAAGATTGGTCGTGCTTGCTTTTGCAAACACAGCCAGGAAGTGAAGGAAAAAGGCTGTAACATTTAGCCGACAGACTAGATTATTCTGAGGGAGATGTGATCTTAGTCTGTCTGCTGCCAGTTCTTTATTCTCTTATTATCAACGGGAGATTCAGTTCAATCTAATATTCATGCTAATAAAAAACAAATGTGGCCAAATCACAATTCTTTATATAGAAATGAGGAAAACAACACCTGAAAAAAGTGAAACTGACAAAGAAAAGAAAAGAAAAGAAAAGAAAAGAAAAGAAAAATTACTTGGACTCTCAGTGAGTTAAACATTTTGTTTGAAAACACATCTGTCTTTCACTTTTAGATCATAATAAAATACTTGTAGATCTATAAATCTACAGATTGAGACATTTTCTCTGATTACTTTTGGCAGAGAAGCTCAGGATCACTTTTAACGGGGACCTAAAATTTTGTTACATGGATCTTTATTTGAGGTTGTTTTAGGGAGTAACCGGGGAAAACCCAGAAAATTACAAATGATGTTTGGTTTGTGATATGTAGTCTAGTGCAGACGCAATCACGCACCAGTAAAAGCACTCACAGACAGACGTCAATGAAGCATTTACTGCAGCAACACAAATCTGCAGAGGAAAGAGCAACCATTACTTACAAGTAACATGTTTAAAAATGATGACTTGTTTAGACTTTGTAAAATAAACAGCCCAAAACCTTTTTTTTCTCCCTGTAATGGCAGCAGCAGTATGCGCAGTCATCGCAAACAAGAACAGCCAGCTATTTTGCAACAGTTTTACAGGATAATTCAATTATAATCATCCCATGTGCAACTTAACTGCATTAATGTAAATTCAGTCACTGAGATTCAATCCAAAAGTCCTCACTTGAGCCTCCAGCTTTCTCTCATCTGTCATTTTCTTTTCCTTTTTCTGAGTTTATCCTCACACAGGGGCTGACACTGGGCTCTTTTCGTCAAATTTAGGGGTCCAGAGCACAGAGAATTATGCCGCTCAGAAATGTCTGTCACCACTAATCACTGGGATATAGACAGACATGTATGTGTGTGTTTTTATTTAGAAAGAGCCAATCAGACAGCGGGGATTTTGCCTCGCCTGGTCGCGCCTTGTAAGACACAGGTGATATTTGTTAGTGAGACCTCCCCTGATTTACTCTGGACTGGACACAACACGGAGAATTTTCAAGCCTGCCTCGGCGATGTGGGACTGTTTATTCTTTCATGCTGTAAATGCTTTGCTGTGATGTTTCGTTGACCCTGACAAAGTTTAAGAAGTAGATTTGGGCTTTCTGTGATATTACAGCCGTGATTTATTTTCCGCGTGCAGACATCGGTCTGGTCTGGTTACCATCAGCCCAGAGCCAGACACCTGCGCACAGGCTTTCTTATATTTACGTTGCGATAATCACAAAGGTGGATCTTGACCAGATTGGGCGTCTTATCTACAAAGGCCGCTCACTCCAGCCGGATCAAAAAGTTACAAGAGACTTTAACAGATTAAAAACATGTTGGTACAAGACTTTAAATCATGTCAAAACAGATTCAAAGAGTAAACTATGAAAAAATGGATGCAGAGATATTAAAAAAAAAAAAAAGAGTAAGGGGCTGATTCCCTGATTCTGGTTTTTGGATGTTTTCCCAGTGGGCTGTTCTGGTCCTGACTGAGTCATAGTGTGTGACCCTTTCCAGCAGCAGCCTCTGCCAGCTACACAAACACAGAGCGAGAACATGACATCACCCCTCTATCATTTACTAGATACTCTCGAGGCTCAGCAGTTCAGCAGGTTCAAATGCTCTATGCAGATGGAGGCTAATGGTAACTCACTGAAGCAAGAGATCCTGCGTATTATAAGCACCTTTTTAAAACCTTTCCCCCAAGCGCTGGCCTGCTTAACAGACGCTGGAAGTCATTACAAGGGGATTGTGTTACGGTTTGGTCTGAGGCGTACGTGTGTGTGTTTTTTTTTTTTTTTACTGCTGTAACTCCTCCTAAAACTGGTGACAGGAAGATTCACGACAGTTTGCTGGATGTTGAAGGGAGTCACTCTGGGCCGATGCAGGCATGTGGAGGATGTTCCTTCCACTGTAAGTAAGTATGACCAACCTCAGCAGGAGTAAACAGATACACAAATCTCTCTTCCCTCTGGGCAGCCCGGGTAGGAGACATCAATTCCCGCTCGCAATCACCACGTCTCTATTCAAGCAGATTTCATTACACCCTCGCAACATCACACCCTTCAACAGCTAACATGCGGAAAAGATTTGGGATTTTTTTTTTTTTTTTTTTTTCTGTTTTTTGATGATAGGGCCTCGATGACGACCCTAGAGAAAACAAGAGCGTTGTTTTCTTTAACGCTCTTTATGGGTCAGTCTGAAAATGGTGTGTCATTATCAGGACATAAAACTGTCACAATCTTGCAGCACATTTTTCAATTTACCTATAACTTGAAAAACGGCATCTTCGGACAGGAAAAATACAACCTTGTCCGAGCGAAGAGGCCTGAATGCTGAGGGAAACGGAAAGAAAAAAACAGTAGTCCACCATTTGGCCTGCAATCTATTCATTGCTCCCGTTTAATTTCTTTTGGGTGCATAATCCTTTCAGTTTCAATAGCAAATTTAACAGTCCCCAAGGCCCAGCACCAGACTGGTCAATACAAAACCAGACAACTAATTACTGAGCGCACCACACTCTCCTCTTCCCCCTCCTCCCTTCTTCCTCCCTTTTTCTCTCTCTTTTTCCTCTCTCTCCAGCAGCTGTGGGGTTCATGTACACAAGAGCAGCAGTCAGGCAGTATTAGGTTTCCACTTCCCAGATCTCCCTTAAAAGCCTGTCCCATAATGGCCCTTCAGTCACACAAACACGCATAGGGTTTCATACAAAAAAAAGCACACACAGTTGGACAACCACATGTTAATATATAGACATTCACTTAAACCGTTTTGATGACTCCTGGAATAGGGTTCTGGTTGTTGGTCATCACATTTGTCTCCATTTCTTCTATTTTTTTCCCCCCTATTTTCTCTGATGCTCAACAATCAAAACAAATCAAACCCACTTAATTACATTCATAACAGTAGTAGCTTTAAGAGCTAACTAACCCTAACTCAAGCATTTTTATTGTGTTAATCTAAAAATGTCAGTGATAAATTATTGCATCTGGAAGACAAAATGGAAAAAATTGGACTGGATTTATGATTTCTTGACCTGTCTACTCTATCTTAGTGGCTACTCTAAAACGGTTTATCATAATATAGAACCCGAATCCATCGAAGCCAAAACAAATACTGGCATTATCATATCATAGGTTCAAATAAATAAAAACAACAGTCTCTTCCCATCTTTTCTCTTTCTCATGAAAAGATGTTAATAGTTTTAATTAAGCCAGTTACTATCCAACAGTGCAGTGGAAAAACAACATATAAATATAAATATATAAAATGCCTTGCAGTTAAGCAGTAGCTTTAAGAGCGTGTAATTACCATGTAATTGACGCCTTGTTTTTCAAGTAATAAATTAGAGCCCAACTTGACAGGCTGTTTGGCTAATAAAAGGGTTAAAAGCTGACCTCCATCAAAGCACTAAAGGGGGTTGGGTTTATGATTTTAGGATCATTTTAAGACATTCAGTGAGCAAAACCTAAGAAAAACACAACCAAAGTAATACTAATGAGCCGTGACTTTAAACTAATGTGTGGGATTAAATACATAAATAAACTGATTATAAACCCCTAATTCCAAACAAAAATACATGACAATGAAGTGTGATGCAGCTGCTTTTTTTCTCATTTAAAATGGCGTTGGATGCTCGGGGTGCGAACACTGGTAGTCGACTCTGTGACGTATGGTCCTGATGGTGTTTTTAGTGTCGATGAGAAAGAACTTATTCTCTGCTTCCCATGAGTAAATATGCTGCTGTGACAATGATAACATGGTCATGATAGCATGCTCAGTGCAGCCCAGCCCCATGTTGTGTGCTGTTGTGACTGCTGTCCTGTGCTTTACAGCCTTCGCCTATAAACACACACACTCCGCAGGCTTTGATCATGACCCGACACACAACAGCTCAGTGCAGCCCCTAATTTGCTGATGGGTTTAAAAACTCCCTCAGTTAAGATCACTTCCCTCAAATAATGGGAAGAGTTGCCCCCCCTGTGACCTGAGTGGAGTGTCCTTTGTCTCACTCCTAATGTTTGCCTTAGCCCATTGTGTCTGCATTACCCAGCACCTCCACCCCTCCTCGCCACACAGCTTTGACGCGACTGCCCTCAAAGAGGAAATACTAAATGTATGGAAGCCATTTCCCAGCATGCTCCTGAGCTCTGTGGGCTACCCTCCCCCACAGTCCCCCCACACCTGATGTCTGTGGAACCACTGGCAGATTTAACTGATCCTGTGTGGAGTTAACATCAAATGGCCAGAAACACACATGGACACACACATGCATAAAACTGAATACACAAGCGTGAATACAAGAAGATGAACTGGGGATTATCTCAAACCCAACTGCTAGTAGAACATATGAATAATCTCATTTTCTGAACCAAAAATGCCTTTTATATTTAAATTTCTACATATATTATAATGTTACCTGCATGTGGCTCTGGGTGTTTTTTTTTCCGGGAATAGAGCGAGGCCAAAATATTAACAAAGGTCCACAGAAATCACAGCCTATTAAATTGTTCCTGATTATTTTTAAGCACAGCAGGTCTTGGTTCAATACAGAAATATCTACAAAAAATAGATAATATATGTGTGTGTGTGTGTGTGTGTGTGTGTGTGTGTGTGTGTGTGTGTGTGTGTGTGTGTGTGTGTGTGTGTGTGTGCGTGTGTGCGTGTGTGTGTGTGTCAGCAAATAAGAGATAGAATAATGAAATATGAAATTCTACAGCTGCCAGTTGCTGATATTAATCTGTTGTGTTCTATTCAAGGTTTGTTTGTTCTTTTATTTATATAAATTTGTGGTCATTTGGATGATTTGGTGAAGGGTTGAAAGATTTTAAGACAGTTAAGTGAACCATTTTAATATGTATAATGAATATTTTGCTGGCAGAAAAAGGAGGTGTTTTAATAACTAGGCTAAATCTTAAAAAAGTAGAACATAACGTCCATATGGGCATCCTCTATCTGCTCAGAATTTGCCAATCATTGCATCCCTATTGTAAGCCAAACCCTAACTACAGCATTTTCACTGCATTTATCTAAAAACTTCAATAACAAATCACTGCATCTGTAGTCGGACAACAAATTCAATGGTAAAATTGTAAAACTGCTTCCCACTCTGAAACTGGTTTATCTCAAAAATGGAATAATATAAAAACGGAATCGCAAATATTGGCACATTTTTAAATAGGGTGCTTCAGTAGCTTCTTATCATAGAGCTGTTTTAATGGCAGGAATAAAATCTGGCTCAAGGGGAAACACTCACTCTTGTAGAGGTGAGTGGGGAGTAGAATAAAGAAATAATGTTCTAAATGCTTTCTTTCTTTATCTGTCCCATTTTTGCCTCCTCCACTCCTTTATCTTTATGTTTCTCTTTGTTTTGTGTCAGAAGGAGCAGCCACATAAGAAATGGATCTGTGGAAAAGGACACAGACATGACATCACCCACTTTATAACCAACTCAATGGGGGCCATTTGTGCAAAATTCAATGCTGTATGTGTAAGTGTCTGCACACGAACACACATGTAAACTGCAATGCTGTATATGCATTTATTTATCGAGTTTTAAGTTCAAAGACAATGGTTTTTTTTTTATTCATTTGGTATTAATATTTTTACCTAAAAATGGAGCCATCTGAAGTAATTCATGATAGAAAACAACTATCTGAAAAACATGTTCTTTATTTTTCCAGTAGATTCCAGTCACCGCTGCTTGCATCAATCTGTCCCGGACACTACCTTCTATATCAAAGGAAGTCACGGTTATAATCTGTGAACTCAGGACTTTCTTTCATCGTATTAATACATCCAAGTTGCTTGAGTGACTGTGGAGTCCTGTAAAACATCCACAGTGACAAGTCCTGGTGGCTGTCACCAGGTCTCAGATCCAAAGCTCCATGCACAGCTGCATCTGCAGCAAATCACTAAGGTTCTTTATTTAGACAATCACTGCCTACAGGGTAATGAGGAAAAAATAAGTCTCTACATGTTTATCGCTGGTCATCTAAGTTCTTACTGCTGCTATCTATTACTGCCAAAGTGACTCAGATCTTCTCAGGGTTGAACAGGGTGTTGAAGCTTCAACAACTGGCACAGTGGATCACAGAAATGGACACACGTTCCTTAGAATAGACCACTTAAAGTACAGCACCTCAAACTGTGTACACCTGATACTGTGTACACCTGAGCAGATACCTTCACAAACACAAAAGGAAATCTTGTACATTTCTAACTGTCAGTTTATACTTAATTAACCACAAAAAGGATATGCACTTTGACTCCAGCAATTATCCAATTGGAAACAAACAGCCTTCTGTGGGGTATTAAACAACAATGGAGCAAACACCTTAACATGACTAATGAGGTCTTCCTAAGAAAGTAACAACTGGATCAGCCACATTTATCTTTGCAATGATGCAAGGAAATTGCATTTTCATAAATGTGCTTAATGTGGACTTTGAGGTTCCACATCACAGAATGTTCATGGTAAGACTGCAATTTCCAAAAAAAAAAAGTGTTTGCTTTGGGTTTTTACACGTGCATTAAGGGGATATGGAAACACCTTTTACAAATGAATTGGATCACATTTACTTCACATGATCGATCAGCTGACTGATCAACAGTTTGTGGCATCTACCCAGTTATTCCATTAAAGCGCTAAACATGGCTGAAGGTACTACATGTCATCTGGACTAAAGAGGAGACCATTACAGCAATTTTAGTCTAAAAACAGAATGCTTTACTTCTTCCACTGTTTATGAGACTGAAGTGTAACATAACTTACACCACCACCTTCTAACAACATTATGCGGCTGAGTTTATACGTTCCAAACCAGTTTATGAAAACACATGTAATTCCCATTTTCTCTTTTACACCTTTACTGAAAATTTGCTTAAGTTTATGGCAATACAGTTGGCGAGGTTGCTGCTTTCTTGGCTTTCATGGTTACAAACTCATGCAAGAACAGCTGCAACAGTTATGAGTCACATTGTATTATTTCATGGAAAAGCATTGATGTATTTAGTTGTAAAATCGAGGCTGAAATTAATTTGCATAAGTAAATGTGTGGTGTACCTTGTGTTTGCATTCATGGATTTGTTAGGTCTAACATTTGGTCTTCAAAATACATCTTGTTCATAAGGTAAAATCGGTTTTACTGCCAGAATTCTTCCCGTAATAAGCGTTACAGAGGCTGAAACAAAAAGCTTTTCAGTCATTGCATCTGAATGCACACAACCTAGTTACATAACCCGACTAATGCAACATCATAAAACATCTTAACAAAGTTATCTCACTGTGCATAATGGTTGTAATTGCAGTAGACACAGGTTAATTTATAAAGATGGAGTACTCATCGATCCCTTAAAAGACTTCTGGCTTCCATACAACATGTAGCCTGGTTTTACTCAATGTTTTGATTTTGCACAAGTGCCACAAAAGTCACGCAGTCAAGTAGATGTAAAGCAGAGTATTTGAGGAGTGGTGGAAACACTGGAGTGATTTTATTTCTGCAAGAACGCTGCATAAGAGAGTTTGCTTAAATTAATCAGCCTCTGAGTGCCGCACTTCTACAGGTTATTGAGGAGGTCACTTTTAGAAGTAAACAGCTTAACTAAGCAGATATATGTGCATATACAGTATTAGTCCAACACAAACAAAAGTATGTTATTAGATTCCTCCAACTCCCTCACTCATCCATGGCAGAAGAATCCTTAGAATTATCCTCACAATGAGTTCAGAGTAAATATCCAAGTCACATTCTGGTTATTTCAACGTGATCTGGGAAAAAAAAAAAAAAAAAAGCTCGATATTTCCCTGGAAAAAACACTAAAAGGTAAATCATCTAATTTCTCTTCTCGGTGAGTGGCAGAAAAGGAAACCACCTCCTACTTCCTGAAGCAGTCAGATCCTGCCAGCTTTCAGAGTTTCTGTTTTCATCCTGAATGGCACCTCTGTCACTCACATGGCAGCAACAGACTAACAACTAATAAATCACAGGTACTAAGTGTGCTTTTCCTTTCACTGCTTGCAAAAACAACAACTGCACTAATTTATAACCAGAGGACACATAAGAGCCAGAGAGGCTAAAACCGGCTGTGAGAGTCAGGCAGGTTAACACGCCACATGTTTTCACCTTGTATTCAGGACAAGAAACAACTCAGATGTTGGATAGATTCACAAATGATAACTATTACTAATAAAAGCATTAAATCTGTCCTGTAACCCAAACTGACCAGTGTTCACACAAGCTAATAATCATGACTGTATGATATATTATGAGCAAGTTACTAATGTTCAGTAATTAAACAATGAACCTACAAAATGACACAAAAAGAGAAGACACAATATTAACTAATAGAAAACAAATACAGAAATTTCCATACTATTTCCAATAATGTGCAGGGATGTACTTATATACTCAAATGCAGACATCATACATGGCTAAAACTGTATCTACCACAACCTAGACTCCAACTTTATAACTTCATGAGTCCTCATTAAAAGGTGTGAAGTCCTACTGCTTCATTAGACTGTGACCTAAATCTCCAAAATAGAGAACGCAGTATATTCAGCAACAAAAGTGAGCAATGGTAGGGAGTGAAATCCAGCAAAGACTCTCAGCACGCTATAATTTAAACAGACATTATAAGAGCAGAGGCGAAAGTAAATTCCTTCTGGCACGATGCTATTTTTTCACCACTTGCTTTAATACTACATTCGCAGCAGAAATCAGTCCATAAACGCCGGTCGAGACACTTCATTCCCTTGTTGCTAAGACGTCTAATGAATGGAGGGAGCGAGGGAGGCGCAGTTAGTCAGTCAGAGAGACGGCCTCTGATTTCCTCAAAGAGGCGAGGGAGTGAGGTCAAAACCCCAAACTGCCAATGAACCATCGAGGTGAGACACATAAATCACAGCTCTGAAGTTCAATCAGTTCCTGAAAAGAGTTCCCTCGCTTACTTAGCTTGGCTCATTCCCCAAATTCACGCCAAAGTTTTGCAATTATGTGATACTTTTAACACAAAGGAGAGCTCAGAGCTGCACAGAAATGGCTAGTAATGAACTAAAACTACAATAAAACTGACTTATTGACTTTTACAATTATATTTTATGCAAAATGGTTTCAGAACAGCCAAGTTTGCTAAATTGCTTTAACAGTTTGGCAACTTCTGTTTTGTCTTCTATTGTTTAGCTGAGCTCCACTAAGCAGAGCTTACAAAAAAAAAAAAAAAAACATGTACTATGTGTAGAAAACTTTTCAGATTATCATCAGTTATCAATAATGCATTGTATAATTTACATTAATAATTATCCAAGTCTCAGAAATCAGTTACATGTGCAGGAAAGTAAATAAAAGTCAAATAATATAGCTAAACTAACATCTATCCAGCAGTTTACCTGCAAACAATGTGCAAAAAGCAACTGCAATGCAACATTATCTCCAAAAGCTGAACTCACCAGCTACAAATCTGTGTTTTCACGCCATTTTGTGCTTGTATACTTTCACTCCTCTAAAATAAATTATACTTCTGCCAAATGTTGAGAGTTAATGTCATGTCCAATGTCAGAACAGCACTCCACCCAGACCCGAAAATCCCAAACTAATGAAAAAGTGAAATCAATCTGATCACTGAGGCTAAATAAAACCGCCTGTACAACAGACAGCAAAACCTCCTGCAAGTCAGCTGAAATGTGCAGCTGTTTCTGCATTTTGCAATGGTGTGTTTTGCAGTGGATAATGCCATACTAAAAAGTTTTCAGAGCCATTGTGCTGTGTGGGCCAAGTGCCAGTCTCTTTGACCCCTCTGAATTCCCTTCCCCCAGTCGGCCTCCACTCCACCTCCCTTCTCATTCTACCTTGACCCTCTAAACTTGGTGCAAATTCAACAGCACAAAGCCCCCCC
>JAPQRP010000008.1:13713695-13731540 GCA_037367295.1 Apogon hyalosoma | reverse complement strand
TGGGTGCAAATTCAACAGCAAAAAGCCCCCCCCCCCCAAAAAAAAAAAAAAACAACGTTCTCTTCTTTAACACCATGGCTCACAAATTCATTGTTCTAATCAAACATAGAAGGAATATTCAGTCTACATCTTCGTGGTCTGCATCAACTATAAGCTCAGCAAAACAGACAAAAACTCCTGGCAACGCATGAATCAAAAAGCAAAGTGGAATCAAGCGCGATGCTGAGAATTCAGACATGTGGCAAACCCCGAGGAGCACAGAACTTCCACAAAGTGCTAAAAGGGAGACGAGGGAGAAAAAGAAGAGCACTTACCACATAGATCCGACATCTGAGCCCAAGAATGAAAGATTCCTCTCTTGTCTATCTCCGATCCACTTCCATTTTTCTGAGCTCCCATATGGCACCCCCACCCCTCCAAGAGTCAGAAAGCAGAGTGAGGGTGGGTGCGAGAGAGAGAGAGAGAGAGAGAGAGAGAGAGAGAGAGAGAGAGAGAGAGTGAGAGAGAGTGGGACATTAGTCCGGGTGTAGAGATGGAGGGGACTGTTGCAGCTGTGCACCCCCGTCAGTATCTCCTCAAATCCAATCCTCTCTTCCATATGTGTCTGCAGCACCGCGGAAAAAGCCAACGGAAACAAAGTGATTCACTTACACAGAGCCCAGAGAAAGAGAAGGAGAGAGAGTAGAGACAGAGAGAGAGATGAGAGAGGGAGGGAGAAAGTGAGAGTAAGAGCGAGAGCCATACGCTGAGAATGGCAGGAAAAAGAAAACAAGTGAGCTAGTTAGAAGGCCGAGCAGCCGGAGAATAGCAGGTTCAAGTTTTCTGCGTTTCCTTTACTTTTGCCGGAGAGCTACTCAGCTGGTCGAGTAGGAGGGAGCGAGCTTCTAGGAAGACAAGGAAATAGCACATAATACCTTCCAGCTTCTTTTACCCCCACCTCTCCCTCCCACCCTTGCTCTCTCTCTCTCTCTCTCTCTCTCTCTCTCTCTCTCTCTCTTTCTATATTACTCCTTCCCTCTCTCTCTCTCTCGCTCTCTCTCTGTCTGGTAATAAGCCGGGCTGAAACAACCCCCTCCTCCAGGCCGCTGGAATGCAAGGCAAGAGTTTCAAGAGGCCCAGTTAGACAAGCCTCAGAGTCAGTGCACCTTGACCCTCAGGTCAGACATGGTGTGTATGTGTGTGTGTGTGTGTGTGTGCGTGTGTGTGTGTGTGTTGTGGAGAACTGTAGTTGTGTCTGCTTAAATCTGAGGGGCCAGCTTTGCCTCACAAGATCATATAACCATACCAGGGCAGCCACTTGACAGAGATAATGCTGTTGTACATTTACACCGCTGTAGTACGTCACAGTCTGGGAAACACTGACCGCTGTTACAGCCACACAATACTCACTCATCTTATTTTACTACTTTAAAATGGACAGAGAATACAACAGGAGCAGCATAATGCTGTAAAGTGTGTGTGTTTTGTGGAATATCAGACAGAGAAACAAACCCTTAAGTATAACATGTTCAATATAACCCTAATATATGTTAAAAGAGGTTTAACATTAAATCTAAACAACCTGATTATCAAAAACACATCATCAAGGAACCAATAAAAATAACAAAATACAGACAGCTATAGGAAAAATATTACTGCAATATTAATTTATATCTGATTATTCATTAGTACTATTTCTACTCTAAATGTAGAATACCATTTTTTTGGACTAAAATACTGAATCTAGGAGGATACAGAATAGAAGAAATGTTACAAAATAATTGTCTTGAGACTAAAACTCTGAGTTTCTTCATCATTTTACATGTATGACCAAATCATATCCGTGAGTAACATTACACACATTTGCCATTAATTTTACAATGTGTTAAAACATAACAATACTGTACTAAATCTATTATTACTGCCATTAAATCAGTAAATGATTAACTATAAACCTTCCTTAGCTAAATATAACCAACAGGATGCATTAAAACATCAAAATCAGGTCAAAAACAGCATTTATTTACCTATTTCACTTACAGGAAACATTCAGATTTATAAAACCTTGAAAACTATAAATGTTTCATATGATACTGGTCATAATTTGAGGAGGTCATATGCATTTATTCTATTGTCTGACATTCAATTCTACTTCTTATATGTGTGTGTGTGTGTGTGTGTGTGTGTGTGTGTGTGTGTGTGTGTGTGTGTATATAGATAGATAGATAGATAGATAGATAGATAGATAGATAGATAGAGACTTTTATTACTATAATTATTTTTTGTATTGTTTGTTTTTTACACTATATGACTGCACATTTTTGCACTTCCTGTTTCTGCCTTAACCAGTGAATTTTCTTGTTGTGGGATCAATAAAGTTTCATTTGATCTTTTCTTATAAGAAGCATTATTTGTATTTTCAGCGTTTTCTCCATATTTCATTTTATTCTTTGCACAAAATCTGCGGCACAACGGCATCATTACCCATGATAGCACAGCTACAGCCTGACATTGCTAACAGTTATCTGCATCATTTGATATGTCTGGTGCATTCAACTGCACAGCATACGAAATGCCACGAACAAAATCTGAATTTTAATGAGATCGCATTTAGCACTTCAAACGGACGGCCAGATTCAAAGTTGCTGACTTTTCTGACATGCTGCCGTGTTTTCCAGATTTCAGATCCGCGACAGTTAAATTCACACAACCGGCCTCGCTTTTGTCTGGACGTTGGGCTGTTAAAAAGAAAAAAACAGTTTTAAATCCTTCCAATCAGGCAGGTGTGCGTCATTTGAATCAGAGAAGCTGGTACTGTCTGCCAGTCAGGGCTCAGTATTGTGGCTGTTCTGCATGTAAAAACCTATTCTTCAGATTCATTCAAGTGTCCCTGCTAATACGGGTCCCTCCTGCCCTCTGCCTCCGTCTGCCTCGCACCAACTCCCCCAGAGTACACAGTGTGCCTTTCAGCAAAGTAAGACGTGTTTACCCACTGTTAGACTCCCTAAAAACAAGCCTGCAGGATGTGACACTAAATATGACACTCATTCAGATATACACCCTATTAGTGAAATAAAAACTTCAGACATTCGGGGTATTTTCTTTCAACAAACTGCAAGATTTCAAAAAAATTCTCACCCTCACCAGCAGCTCAACAACGCTACATCATCTACTGGTTAAAAGTGGATTTATGCCTGTGTCAGCCGCCAGCGTTTTCCTGACAGGACGTCCCGATAATGGACTCATATCATTAGGTTAATAAAACGAGGTGACAGAGCCCATAAAAGTAGATAGTCTCACCTAATGGGAAACTAAGGTGCATGGGAAATACTCAGCTTCCACATATTTTTATTTGTTAAAACCTGAGCCCCTTTGTGTGTGTATATACACACACACACACACACACACACACACACACATATAGATATATATATATATATATATAAAACTCCCTTTTTAAATTTATCTTCTATGCTTAGTGGTAAGTTTATTCCTTTATTTTCGTTCAGACTAGTCGGTATTTCAGTTGTGTGAAAGGAAGTCACAAAGTACGAATTTCAATATTCAGTGTAACAATGGCATTTCTGCTGTGTACGTGATAATGAATTTCTTGAATCTCTAATTTTAAAAGGAAAAAAATGAAAATTCTAAAACTGCTGCTTCTGCTACTAATAATAACCTCTTCACAGATAACTTTAGATAATTTGATGTATAAAACCACAGATAAAGGCTCTTGAGTGACACTATACAGTCTGCTTTATCACATCTATGACAAGTAAAATAAAACTTTAATAAACTTCTGTTAGATTTGAGTGTAAGAATAATTTTACATCCTGTGTTTGTTATTTTCACATCATATCATGAAAACTTTCCTTAGAGATGACTATGATTATATTGCAATAATTACCTAAATGTTTTTGTATTAGGGTTCATTTTATTTGCATTGCTTAATATGATGCTAAATGGATTAATTTTACTAATTCATAACACTGAAGAAACATTTATACTTTTGTGTATTGTGGATGTTCCACTTTCAGATTTTTTAAAACTGATAACCATCAAGTTTCTCCAACTTTCACTTTGGATTAAAAAAAAATCTGTTTTAAAACCTGCTGCTGATCCAATAGTGGATCTTTAAAGGTTGATTTAATAATATGATAGTTTAGAGCGGGTGAAGTCATATTAATAAACACCTTAATAAATTATTATCAATTACTGCACATTAATGCAGATATTTGGCAAAATTAACATTTTTTCACTGTTTTTTTTTTTTGGTTTATTTTTTATTTATTATCTTTCAAAGTGATGTTGTGAAGTGTATCTGTGTAGAAAACAAATACATTAGACAACATAGGAATCAAGTACCAATTCACACAAGCTAATACCTGCATATGTCTGTATCTGAGACGACAATAACCATGAAAAGATATATATACTGTTCCCCATAAAGTCTGATTAATGTTTTCACACACATTCCTCTGTTTATTCCTATTTCTAGACATCAATAATCACCTTTGACCTGGTGCAATTACATACTGAATCCCAGCTACACTTTACCTATCAAGAATAAATCAAACTGTTACAATCACTTCATGAGAAGAGGGAAAGTATTTTATTCCAACTTTATGGGCAACAGTGTAGTTAAAGTTATACAGTATTAGTTGGATTTGGTTTGTATTCTTATGTGTACAGATATATTTAGTAAATCATACAGAAAGAATAATTATGAAGAAAAATATCTGTATTAATGTATCTAATCAACAGCTCTGCAACTCTACATCACACTTTAGGTCTATGGAGTGATTATTATTTTTAGTGCTTTTATTTTCTCTCAAAGTCAGTATTTCTAGTTTAGAAGCCTAATATATGGCATCAATCACAACTGCCACCAAATTCCAGTGATTCCAAGAAGCTGTCTCTATTTTTAAATTAACACTATAATGGTTTTTAATATAACTTTAATGCCATCTTTTCTCCTTAATACTATTCCAGTTAGTCTTCTCTAGGGCTGGGTGATATGGAAAAAAAATCATATCACAATAATTTTTTTCATATCAATATGTATCACGATATAAATTAAATCACTATTTTTGTCAAGCTTAAATTTTCCGTAACTCAAGTTCGTTGTGAAGACATCAGAAGGTTATTTTTTTATTTAAATCTGATTTATTTTCTGTCAGCGGTTGAACATGACAGATATGCTGAAGAACATTATACAACTGTTTCAGATAAATAACACAGGTCCATATATTTGAAACTAAACTAAAAGTCTGACCAGCAGGCAAAAGCTTTCAAGTTTTAAAAGAGAACACAAACAAAACAGACCATCTTCACCAAAGGGGTATATATGTGGGGATGTGTTCCTTAACTGCTATAACTGGAGTAAACCAAAAATAAAACTTAACATGCTTTGAATGTCTGATTCCCAGCTTCAATGCTGCACACTACTTTTCAGTAACCCGGTCGCCCAAGTCCAACTTTTTTCCTGATGGAACATTCGTTACCTCCCACTGCAGCCCAAATATTAGCGTGTTTGCTGCATGTTGCAACCTAACTTACTGTGGCTCTAGCGTGACTGGTGCAATGCTACTTAATTATGACTGGCTGTTCTTATGTCTGTCAAAATATGGACAAATGAATTCTATTTAAATTGTATCGAGCATGTCTCATATTTCTATCTAGGGAAAGTTATATCACGATATATATCATTATCAGTTTATCACCCAGCCCTAGCCTTTTCTAACTAGTATACTTTCATTTAGAAACCTGTGTCTACTGCTGGTAAAATATTGGTAAACATGAAAGTTGGAATGCCATAGGGCTTAATCTCCGACTTCATTTTGTCTTGACTGCCGCTGCCTTGCCTGGGTTATTTCACTCAAAGTTAAGCGTGTTTTTTCCAGTATTATTCTGCTGACTATTATGTCTGTTCACCTTTAAACCAATCTGACAGCCATTAAATGTGGACACTAAATGAATGGTTAGATTCTCATACCTTAATTAAAGATGAAGCAAACTCTCCTTGTACTCCCTCTTAAATCTTATAAATATATAATGGTAAAAATATGTCTCCTGATTATTAAATCACCCCTGGATCCTTGACATTGACACATCAACAGTCCATTTTATTAATTACTTTGCAGCATGTGCATCTATTTTCTGGGTTCTGAATGTAAAATATTTTCAAAACATCAGTCTGGACATAGTTGGGATGCCAATACCCATGGACTACCTCTACCACATTTACACCTGTACTGTATCTTTAAATGTCTGACTGTATATGACTGCACTTGATAAAAGGTCATAAAAAGAAGTTAAAAAAAAAAAAAATTCACAAAACGGCTTGTGAAAAACATGGAGAATGCTTCTTCCATACTGGTAAAGGTCAGATTCTTTCTAATATTACTTTATTATCGTCACAGAAAAACTACCTTGATGAACCGCACAGATCCACTGCACTTTAACCCCAACTGTAACTAGGAAACTAAATTTCTAAGGATGACACATGGACATGGCTTTGGAGGAAAAAACACCAACATATAGTTTACATCTCCTGAAACCTCTCTAAATTTCCAGACCTCAATCTCAAAGAAAACTGGAAAGTGATCAAAAAACACAAAGACAGATGATCATACGCTGTCAAACAAAGCAGATGTGATGTTTTTCTGCTTTAGAACAGACATGAGAAGACACATGTAAAGCTGCTGTAATATTCAATGCTGATTTCTGAACTCATCCTTTGTTGTGACACTAATATTGTGTTATTGCTTTGTATTACTTGAAATCTGAAAACACTGCACATTTTATTACTTTGACCAGGTGTCATTTTCTGCACAAAAATGCTCGAAATGACAATATTTTTCTTAGAATTTAAAGGAAATATTGTCACTAATTCTTACAGCAAATAAAAATCTACACCTATAACTATTAAACATTTTTTTTCCCAAAGCTCTGTTGGATTTTTCAGAGCTGTAATTATCTTGATTAAACATAAAATATAAATCCTTCAGCTATAACCAGCACACATGGGCTGGTGTGTCATTGTGTCTGCTCTTCTTACTCTTCTGTTAAACCACCAGCAGACTAGATGCATCTCAAGCCTGCTGCTGCCCTCCAAAGGTAATAAACAGACATACAGTATCTACTGCTCAAACTGAGGTAATTGACAATAAGTGTATCTTTCTTTAAAATAGAAATATTGCTCTAAAAAGAACAATATTTAGCTTTAATTGTACTTATATGCTTCTTTATTCTATCTTCCTTGTGAAAATTACGTAGAGGCTATAGAGATGTCAATACCTGACATCAAACAGGGACTTTCAAGGAACATATTCTGCTTTCAAGCCACGCTGCATTTCATTTACGTCAAATATATCGTAATTGTATCTTTGTCTTTTTTATGTGGCACATGTTTCCTGTGTTAAAAAGGACAGGAAGGGTCTCTAAGTATTTGTTTATATGATCACAGCGTGAGACGGCACCGCTGGTAGATTTCACAGCAGATTATTCTGAGAACCTTTCATAACCTTCATCTTGTGTGAGAAATTACTCATTATAAATCTAAAATAGAAGAGAGGAAGTCTACATTATTTCAGTATATACCTTTGCATCTAAATTGTCTGTTTCTCATAAAGTATACATATTACATGCACACACACTGTTAAAATGAATCAATAGTGGTGAGATTTCACAGTCTTGGAGGCCATGGATTTATGATTGATAAATTATTGTGGAATAACGAACTCCATCTCCTGCTTTCTCTGCAGATTTCTTTCTTTCTTGCAGAATATATGAAGGTAACACAGTCATCCTGGCATCTCTTTGACACATCTGACTGAATTATCAGCTTGTTGTCAAGTTAGTGTCTCATTATTCAGATCCTAAGACTATGCAAACAGGTTTAAAATGTTAAAGCACTTCTTGGGACGATAAATTCCACCAAAGAAAACAAACATAGCCATGGACCTTTTTTCTGGAGACATACTGTTAATTATGGGCAGGTTCAACCACTCTGCTTTAATATCACTCCTTTTAGACAAGAAACAACTATGACTACTATAAACTGAGGTTTTGTGCTGTTAACGTAGCAGAGAATAACAACTGAAATCATGTGAGGTTAAAGCTACACAAATACCAAAGAGGAATCCAACAGCGTCAGTCATTCTGAGGGTTTTCTCAGACCTGTTCTAACATTGTATTAACACCCGTTCTGATATATCTGATCACAAGAGTCCAGCGTTGGTGTCTACTCACACCTGGTGTTAAAAAGCCTCTCAGATGTGTCTTGAGTGATTGGATCTGACTTCCCTGCACAATATGCAAATAAACAAACTCATTCATACCCTAAAGCAGGGGTGTCAAATATACAACCGTGATGAATTCGCGAACATCAGGGGTGTCAAATTCATTTTAGTTAAGGCACCACGTACAGCACAATGTGATCTCAAGTGGGTCAGACCAGTAAAATAGTGTTGTCCATAAAGTTTGAATAATTTGGTTTTCAGACACAATCCTCTTTTAATTCTGATTTAACCCATAAAGACCCAAACAACCACTGGCAAATAAAATCATCTACCAATATAAAATGTTTAATAACTTCTGATCCACTAATCCTATCAATTCATGTAAATAATTGGTGTAAAATACAGTGTTTCATCTTTCCATGGTCATCAGGTACGACCCATTTGGACATTCAGAGGTGCCGTAGTGAATGTGAAAACAACGTCATCTTCTACAACTGTGATTCACCAGTAAAACCCATGGAGTTTGATAAATGAGAATGGATGAAAACACTGGGTTTATGTTCAATTAAAGATAAATTTTGTTGAAAAAGTCACGTTTTCTTCATTTTTCTCTGTTTCTGATATTATGACAATTATTTTTAATCTGAGCTTTTATGAACATCTACATGATCAGTAAATTAAATATGGGAAAATACCTGATTTTTATTGAAGAAATGCAAAAGACAGAGGATAATATCATAATAAACGGTGATATATCACTCAAGAAAGGTTAGAGAGAAAAAATTTATTTGGGAACTGCCGGAAAAGTAGCACTGGGTCTTTTTGGGTTAATCATCTTTGAACAGGTGCAATGATTTACATACTGAGTCTAAGTTACACTTTATCAAGAATCAATCAAACTGTCACAATCATTTTATGAGAAGAAGGATAACTATTTCGTTATAACTTTATGGGCAACAGTGTAACAGCATAATAACCTACAAATAATGACAATTCTAAATGTTCTTCTTAGTTCAATGTGAAAAAGTATAGAAAAATAATATCTTGTAAATATTTGAGCATTCTCCTTTCACAAAAAAATGTGAATAACCTGAACAACCAAGAACACAATCAAATGTCTTAAGAAAAATTTGTCCAATTTTAACAGTATCGTGACTGTTACTAAGTGTTTTGTGTATTTGTAGATCCACTGTGATCTGTAAGTTGTAATGCACATGTGTAAATGATAAGCTGAGGCATAATATTAGTAAAAACTGCACTCATTTTTCTGGGTTGTACAGGGTTATTCAGGTTATTCACATTTTACTGTGAAAGTATGGTTTGTAAATGTGAGCATTTTCATTATGTAATTTTACTTTTTCCACGCTAAAACAAAAACAAAAATTTGGAGTTAACATTAATTACAGGTTATTTTCATTTTACTGGCCTGGCCCCCTTGAGATCAAATTGGGCTGAATGTGGCCCCTCAACTAAAATGACTTTAACATCCCTGATCTAAAGCGTAGCCTGTGCATCCATTTCAAGTTGAACAAACAGAATATTTCTTTACTAACTGAATTCACTGGTGTGTTCTGTCTGTCATTCATGCATAACCTGATGCCAGAAATCTGTCAATGCATCCTAAATATCTAAATGTCAACTCTGGCATCTCTGTATTTCCTCACAGAGACAAAAAGTGATGAGGGAGGAGCATTATTCATTTTAACTCCAGCAGCAACACATATATCAAGTACACACAAGACATTTTTATGAGGTTTGTGGAAATTTCAGACATCTTAAAGCACATCAGCTCAGAGTTCAGCCCTTCATCCATCCCAGGACACATACCTGTTCAGACAGCTTGAAGAATGGGGATAAATGTGTCTCAGACCACCTCCCAACATGTCCTGAAATGAGTGCATTCAGGCCTTATGTTAGTGATCAGATTTGCCGAGACAAATGTGAACACAAAATCTGAATTGGGAATAGAACAAAAAGAAATGTGTTTTATGAACAATCCACCTGGATATGGACTTTAAACGACCAGAGTTTGATGATTTCCACAGTAAAAATGCAAAGTGACAGAGAAATAAAAGGATTCTGTCGCTAAAAACTGCAAACTATGAACTTCTGAAAGGTCTGAACAGGTGCAGTAGCCTGAAGAGAGATTATCGCTTACAAACATTAAAGGAAACCCCTGCATTTCTTCAGCTTTAAAACTGAAAATCTAAACTTGAGAAGGTCTCGGCTTTTGCCTTACAAGTGGATTTCAATCCCAGTCGTTGTGTTTCAAACAAGGCCAGGGGGTTTCCTGCACAGAGACTTACTTAGCAGCCACTTCTGTCAAATTTTGTGCCATTTCCAGCTTTTGACTCTGATGAGGGTCTTCTTGGAAACACTATTTTCTAACAAGCACTCCACTTGAGACTCATTAGTAACTGCAGCTGCAGAAATATGGCAACAAGCTCTGATTTTTTTTTTTTATTATACAGAAACATTCATCACTGCAGAAATGAGGATTTTAGACATGTAGAGTGTTAAGATACATTTTTCTTTCTCAAAATAAATACTGTACTGTCGTCCATTTAACCTCTAAACTCTGATTTTTGTCACTTGATGAAGTGATTTTTTTTTTATATAGTAACACTATATCTGGTTGCCATACTGTGATATCCATGACATAAATGATCAGGATGGTACCACTTCTGCCTCATTTTAATCCAAGAAAAAACCTGAAGGCTAAGGAAGAACAGTTGAGAATTTAAAATACACACTGCTGATGATCCTAATGCAATATTTATAGTCTGATACTTCTACCTTTTGTAAACATGATATAGCAACAATTTCTCACCTCACCTATTTTTTGAGTGTAAAACATCACCAAATTTTGCAAAGGTCTGAAATCTTAATTCTATTTAACATAACGTGCTGCACACTTTTAAAACCCCTCGGCCAAATATAGTGTAAGATTCTGTTGAAATTTACTGCACTATAATTTAGATTGTCTTTCTGTAAAACTTATTACATATCACCCCAACAAAGGGGTCATGTCTCCATTTGACCTTGGAAAACTAGGTCAAGGTGACCTATATTCAATAGGCTTCTGCTACATGCCAAGATGCATCCACAGTATAAATTATTTCAATGCATTCTTCAGATAATGTGACTACATCATTGAATGGACAGACAGACAGAAAGACAGATGACAAAACAATTACAATACCCCTCTGGGCAGTTGGCCGAGGGGTAAAAACAGCTATTTATTCTTTTAACCTGAAAGATATTATCTGTTCATAATAAACTCCGGATGGTACCATTCTTGGTCATTTTTTTGGGTCACATGCTGCAAGTTTCTACTTTCACCTTATAGAAATCGACTTTCTGAATGAACTTTTCAATCTATCGTTCTGTTTCTTCATAATAAACTCTGGATTGGTACCATTCTTGGTCATTTTTTGCATCACACGCTGCAAGTTTCTACTTTCACCTCATAGAAATAGACTTTCTAAACTTTTCAATCTATCTTTCTGTTTGTGTACACACAGAATTGACCAAAAATGTCATACTATGTTCTGTTTCTGCTTAATCATTTACCTGATTTTTTTTTTTTTTTTTTGGCAATCAAAACATCATCTTGAGCCATCTTTATATTATAAACCCTCTTACACTCGGTCCTGGTTTTACTAACAGCATAATTTGACAGAAAAAGTAAAAACTCTTGGATCCAATGATGAAAATGAGCTACAATTGCTAAGAGTTCCTTTGCTGGACTCACCCTGCGGTTTGCTGTGTTGTTTCAGACATGTCAGCTCCAAATGAGGCAGAGGAAGGATCCTAAACTCGGCTGGCTCAGGCAGCAAAGTTTCCTGGAAGCACAGGCGTTTTCCTGTAGAAAATGTAACGCTATGTTTCTTCTTCCCTGGGACAATATGTGCAGCTTATTGCAAACTAGATTAAGGCTAAAGTATAATCCACCTGATGCACTGTAGCTAACAAGTACAACAAGTATAACATAATTCCACTTTTGTATCTATTTACAGATGCCGCATTAAAGTCGTACTACTTACCAGGAGATAATAATATAAATGTATGTTTTCAGCTTATAACAACCAAAGCTTAGCAATTGCGTTACATATCGTTAGCTAGCTAGGAGACGCAGAAGTAGGCTGTTAGCTAAAAATTAAAAGCATTAGCATTAAAGAAAAGCCGCAAATATCACAACACTCATCTTACACATAACATTAAAATCTATATTTAAAGAGATAAAGAGAAAATAAATCACGAAGAGTCCGATTTTTTCTCATTAGGAGCTAACAAAGAGCTGACTTTGTTCATGCTAAGCTAAGCTAGTTGCTAACAAAGAGCGGACTTTGTTTATGCTAAGCTAAGCTAGTTATCTACCGTTAGCTAAACAAGGAATGGCTAAGAAGCAAAGTCAAGTTCGATGCAAATAACGAAAAAAAAAATCAACAAACGGATGTGCTGTGCAAATGTGTAATTCATTATGTAATAACTAGAACATTTTACATACCTGTCATGTGTATACAGTGGTAGACATTCATTAGAAAATGTCAGAGAATGATCAAAGTGAAGTCTGAAATTCTTTTTTTTTTTTTTTTTTTTTAACTTGTGTTTTTATTATTTTTTTTGTTTTGTTTTATTATTCAACCTTTGTAAAGTACAGCACTTTGGGTCAACTTCTGTTGTTTTGAAATGCACTATATAAATAAATTGACTTGACTAAAATGTGATCATGTGATACTAAATTCTAGGTCATTGTAAACAGAAGTCATTCACATTAAAAAGTCTCAAAATCATTTGTATTGTTTGAGGGGTAAAAAGGAAAAATGCTTGTATAGTAAATGTAATTGTTTTTATACTTTTCAAAATCTTAATTAAAAAGACCTTGATCAAAAAAAAAAAAAAAAGTACTTTTATCTTCTGTGATCTACTTCTCATTATTTAACTTTGTCTCCTGCTGAAAACAATAAAAGGTATAGGAAAACTCATATTTTGCTCATATTGTTTTATTTAAATGAAATGAGCTTTTATTACTACTACTGGTACTACTTACATTAAAATAATAATGACCATGATGATGATGATGATGATGATGATGGTGGTGGTGGTGAGCAAAAAATTGAAAATAGGCAAAAAAATAAAATGGACTTAAACGTACAAAATAGTAACCCAAAATGAAGACAAAAATCTACAAAAAAAAAGGACCTTTTTTTTTTTTTATCAACAAAATGAACAAAAAATAGACAAAAACATTTGAACAAAATTAATAAAAATCAATAAAATAAAAAAGACTGAATAAAATAATCAATCAGTCACATTAACACAAATAACTTGCACTGGACTCATTTCATTATAACAAGATAACATGTCCGAGCTGGAATCAGGAAATTGTGGTGTTTTTGACAAAATACTAAAGACAGTTCATTGATTATCAACATACCTGCAGATTAATTTATTATTTGACAGTTTATCAGTAGATCAAATCAGTATTGCAGCTCTAAAGCTAATATTCTATTATAGAGTTGTGTTTACCAGCATTATTAACCTATTCCTGAAATACAATATAAGAGTAATTCCTCTTCTGTCTCAGTGTGAATCAGTTTTTATTGAAATGGTTTTTTGATGGTGAAGCTTCCTCTCATCAACCGTTCTGATCTCCACTGTGTCGACTACTTTTATTTTTCAAGGTTGCAGCAACAGATTGAAATTCATCCCTGGGCTTTAGTGAGCATTTGTCTTTATTCTGTTATTTTTCATGGCTTCAGCTCAAGGTTTGGTCGTGAGGTATTATCAGAGCAGACTCACATCAGAATGGGAATGTTGAATATTAGGCTTTAACAGCAGCTGTACTTCTCATCTGACCTGCACTGGGCTAAACGGTGGATGTTCTCTACTGTTGATTGCTTTGTATGATGTTTGGTATGCACGCCCTGGGTTTGGTTTGTGGTGTTGTTACTGAAGCTGCAAGGTTGGAATGTGAATGTGAAAACACATAATTTTTCAAGGTTTTCATCATCTTGTCACCACTGACTTGACTGGGCTCTTGATGAATTTTGTCTGTATGTCCGTCCATCATCATATTTGGAAAAACATGAAATAAATTTTCACCAATCTTTCTACATGTATGTGTTTATATGTTGTGCATTGAGAACTTTTGCCGTTTTGTCTGTTGTACATTGATATTATATTGTCTGTCAGGACTTTTGTGATTTCACTTCAAGGAGAAATCTTGAAAACCGTCCATATGTCTGTCCGTCCGTCCATCCGTTCGTCCATCCGTCCATCCATCCATCCATCCATCCATCCATCCATCACTAATAAGTCACCTGTCACTTTTCCGAGTCCATATCCTGGGGTCAACAGCCTTAGCAGAGAACCCCGTACTTCCTTTTCCTTTGCCACTTCCTCCAGTTCTTCTGAATGGACAGCGAAGATCAACCAAGAGATATAAACCCTCCAGGGAAGTTTCCTCACAGTAGGACATGTATGAAACCCATCACCTCAGCCGGTTCCTCTGAATGTGGAGGAGCAATGGTTCTTTTCTGAGCCTGGATGACTAAAGTCCTCACACTTTTTCTAAGGGAGAACCCAGTCAAGAAACAAACATCCACAGTTTGTGTCTGAAATCTCTTTGTTTTCATCTCAGCCCACAGCTTGTGATCACAGGTGAGGGTATGAACATACAGTAAATCAACCAGGAAACTGAACCTTTTCATTATCTCCATCTTAACCAGAACACACTGGAACAATGAAAATAATGAATGAAAACTATTTGACATTTTCCCTGTAAACTACTTAAAGCCCTATTTATACAGGACTAGTCAAACCCATGGACATCTGGTGACCCGAAAGTAATCTTTGTTTGTGTTGAATGCAGTTTATTCATAAAGGCTAAGATAAGTCTGTTTTCCACTTTAATCTACTGACATGATTTCCCGGCCTTCATGTCAGGGGCAGGTTCACTACTTACAGAAAAATATGAAAGACAGAAAAATGTCTCTCACTGTAACAGTCATTTATGTCATCCATCTCATCTTTTCAGATTTTCAGATGTGGCTGTTCTAAAGGTTATCACTTTGCTCGTTCAGCGAATATCATACTGTATTAACCCTCAAAGACATACACATCTAGCAGTGACCAAAAGCATCTACTGATCTAAAATGTTTAATACCTGTTGATTCACTAATTTTATCAGTACATGTAAATAATTGGTATAAAATGCAGTTTTTCATCTTTTCACAGTCAGCAGATATGACCCATTTCAGATGAAAACACTGTCTTCTTCTGTAACATTGATTCACCAGTAAAACAAGTGGAGTTTGATAAATGACAGTGGATTTAGACACTTGTTTTTATGTTCAGTTAACGACATATTTGACTGAAAACTTGTGCTTGGTTTCTGTGTTTTGATAAAATAACCTTTGACTTTACTCTGAGCTTTTATGAACATCTACATGATCAGGGAATTAAACTCAGTAGAATTCCTGACTTTAACTGAAAAATGCAAAGGATAAAATAATAAATACTGATAAATCAGTTTGATGTAGAGAAAAATTCACCACAAAAATAGTTTTGAGTTTTTAAGGATGAAGACATAAACCTCCTCAATTTCCATCCAAAACACTTTTAAAGCTTTGATTTATTATCACCATTATCCATTGTCATCAATAAGAAAATAGACTAAAAACATTGCAAATCACTTCAGATTATTGAAATCCTGCATGGGACTAACATTATCACGACCTCTGTGCTTGCTTAAAGCAGCATATGACTTTCACCACAATTTGTTTTTTTTCAAATTTGTAAAACCCCAGTGATAGCCTAATTTTCACTAATCCATTAGTCCAGTGTTTCCCAACAGGGGCAGTACCATGCCCCAGGGGGTGTTAGGACATTTTTGGGGGGTTTTTGGAAGGAGAAAGCTGAAAGGGGGGGTGCTCGGGTACAAATGGGGGGCGCTATTCACTGTTGTACATTACAACATTATATATCACTCACCCTCCTCCCAGTGTAAGGAGCCCATGTTCAGCAAATAAAAGAGGCACATACTCACTCACATGCTCCACCCCAGTCTTACCCTCTCCCCCATCATAAGTTTTGTTTTCGGAGGGCGCCAGGTGGCCAATGATGAGGTGAGGGGGGGTTCTACCTACTGAGCTATATAACCCACCACCACATCCTCCGCAAACAGGTCTGTCATGCTCACAATTTTTTTTCGGGGATGGGGGGGCGGGGAGGCTCCTGATGCCATTAGTGGGTGTTTGTTCAAAAAAGGTTGTGAAACACTGCATTAGTCTTTCTGTGATTACACACCTGAATCATTTCCCTCACAGTGAACAACTTTGAAGATGACGCTGTCATAAACACAGTCCACTTGTTTACAGAACAAACTGAAAGACTCTCTGGCCTTTTTCAGCAAGAAAACAAGCCAGATCAGTACAATGTAAAATTATACAGTCCACCAGTGTCGTTTTAAAGAATGAGTCTAGTTGGTGGATGGAGGTAAAGGCGACATTTGGGTTCAGCACTCATGAAGAGACAGCAGAATTCCTGCTGCGTGGAATTCCCATTCCCACAATGCACTTTGTGAGAAAATTTCCAAAAAGGCCTGAGTGACGTTTCGGTTTGTTATGTAAACAGGCTGACTGTGTTTATGATGAGAGTCATCTTCGAAGCTGTTCACCGTGAGGGAAGTGATTCAGATGCATAAGCACGGAAAGACTGATGGACTAGCAATGATTAGGCTATCACTGGGGTTTAACACATTTGAAAAACAATTTGTAATGAATGTCATACGCTGCTTTAAATAGTAATGCAAAGGGGAATTTTTATTCAACAAACTACAGACATGTAAGATTCTCATGAGATAAAGATCAGACAAGATTCACAATTATTGCAATTTTCCTGAGGTCCACAGGTTTTACTTGTCACATGCAACTAAGAAACCACATGACTCATCTGCTGCCGCAAAGAAGCTAACATCACTCACAAGTAGCTCTTTTTGGATTATGTATGAGCCAGAGGTGAAGTCCATCCTCTGAGGCCTCTAGTTTAATAAAATAGACCTCATGTAGTTCTTCAAATACTAAAAACTGGAATGTAAATGTTAAAAATCAAACATTCAAGTGATCCAAACACTCATTGGGTTAAACCTCCTCGATTACACGGGTCTACGAGTAAAAAACCTCATGAATAAAAGTAGTGAAACTTTACCAAGTTTGAGTCACTAATAAAGAAAAATGCAGTCCATATGCTGGTTGACTGTGGTTTTCAAGATACAGTCTTGGGTCAAAATGTGAAATAGTAAGAATTAATGAGAAAATGGGTTTAACTCCAATGGAATGTTTGTCTCAGAGCTACCGAATCTACTTCTAAACACTGTCTTTACATTACAATACATTCACTTTACATGTTCTATATACTGGAACATTTAGAAAAACATAGGATAAATGGACATAAACCAATATATACATGGAATAACACTTTATCATTTACATTGAAAACATCAGATAACCAGCACTTTGGTCATTTGTTTATCAATTCATCTTATTAAAGTATGTAAGATTTAGCACATTTAATCTCTGCGGCAGAAAATATATATATATATATATATATATATATAT